>JAQQZR010000035.1:24502706-24513720 GCA_030068235.1 Notoglanidium macrostoma | reverse complement strand
ATATATATATATAAATACACTGCAAGGCCTCGTTTTGCTGATTGTAAGACCCACAGTAATAAAAAAACACTTCTTTCACAAAAATATATATATTTACAGTAATGTTAAAATATCAACCCCAAACAAATGAATGTAATAAGCTAGATTCGGAGTGCCACTAATTCAACTTCAAGTACGTTCCACTGATCCCAAAGTGTAGATTTAATAAACGAACACTCGTGTGCTTGTGGCTGTAAACATAGTCTTTATGTTGATGCGTCCTTCACCTCCTTCTTTGGGTCCTTTGTCCTTTTTTGTTCTTTTTTTTTTAATTTTTTTTTTTTTTTTTTTTTTAATATAGAATATATTTTTTAAAACAGTAGCCAGAATGTAAGCCTTGATATGTAACAAATCTCCGGACTCGTTTTTACAATTAATCTACAATTTCCACTTAAAAAGCTACAGTGCAGGAAAAAAACAAAAAAAAAACAACCGGCTGGAAAAGAGGAAAACGAATTCAAATAAAATACATACAACTGGTCATTTCATTACTGACGCTCAATACTTGTGTTTGTTCAGCACACAAAAGTCCTAAAAAAAAAAAAAAAACAAAAAAAAAACCAACAACAAAAAAACAATTACATGTAACGATGCTTTATGTAAAAAGGAATGTTTGTGTTCGATCAGTGCTACGACTCACGGCCTCAAGATCATTCACAGTTTTTACCCATAATCCAGTTTGTAAAGGTGAGAATATATGAAAAGCTCAGAAAGCACACAATGCTAACACTGATCACCAAGAAAAAAAAAACAAAAAAAACAAACAAAACACCCCAGAGTGAGAAAGAGTGTACAAAGCACTGAAGAAACAGGAAGCAATAAGGCTACAAGTGTCAAAACATCAAAAGTTTTCAAGATATCCAGGCTACGCTGACTTTATACGCTTAAACAGTAATGCGAAAGCAGAATCCTTGACGAGTTTAAACAGAAACGTCCACATTTTCACTTGTCATCTTTAAAGGATTCAAATCGGGAAGAAGGAAGGAATGAAACAGTTAGAGGATATAGGAAAAGAGAAATCCACGATGTGGTGTCCTGTGAAGTGGAGTAACCACACCCAAGTTTCCTTTAAGCGCACATCCTGAAGTGTTTTATTCCTCTTATACCACAGCAGTTTGCTCACGATTACGTCGTTTTTTATTTTTGTTCAAAAAGAACGTACGATGGATCTGTCCATAGCTAGGTTTAAAGTCATGGATCGTCCACAAGACGGGTTATAGCAGCTACAGACACGGAGGCGTTCCCTCCCGCGCCTCTCTTTGGGGGAAAAACAAGCACGCAGCTTGTCGTGTTACCGAGAAATGGCAATAAAAAAAATTAAGGCGTCAGATACTCTGCGACAAATCACTGACTCCTTCCATGAATGTAAAATAAACTCGCCGTATCAATGATCACACGTTTAAAATAATAATAATAATAATAATCTTTTTATATATGACGGGCTTCCGTCCCTGGGGAAGGTGTTGCTATAGACTCGATAACAGTGCGTTTATAACAAACAAACAAACTGATCTGCCGTGCAACAGGAACTCCTTTTATGGAAAACGTCTCAACCGATCAGATTAGAGAATTTAACAGTGCTGTGGTATATGATATGATAATATTGGATTTAGACTTTTCATAGCTTTTAAAATGGATTTTAACAGGACAGAATATTTAAATACAGATATGCAAACAGAGCACGTTCTGTGTAAACTAAAAGAGCTGTGCGACTCGTAATCATTTCATCTACAGCGATACAGGCGTTTCCGGTGTACAATTTCAGGTCCATGCGAACAATGGATCAGATTTAGGCTTACCAACACTACACTAAAATAAAGAACCTACCTTTTTTTAATTCCAACCTGAGGTGTAAGGAAACAAGCTAATACCCAGCGCTCCAGACCAGAGCTTTTTGTAATAACCAGCATAATAAAGCAGCGTAATAAAGTGCGAGCTGTAATTGTTACCTGTCGAGTGAGTGGGTTAGTGAAGGAGAAGCTACACTGACAAACAGATAAGACGTTGTGCTACTGGTGCACTGAAGAGGCTCATTAAGGTACGCTGCAGTGCGGAATGCTGCTTAAAAGAAAGACGAGAAAGGAAAAAAAAAAGGTCATAAATTGCTGCCTGATGGTCTATTAATGTGGCTACAAAGCTAGATCACGATGCCAGCGCGGGGCGCGTAGGCATTACACAAGCGTCAGGGGGTGAGTGTGATCCTGCACGTACTCATTGTGAAATTAAAAAAGCAAACAACAAGAAAAGAAAAAGCAACCTCTAATGCTAAGGTTGCGATAACATGTCATGGTCTAAAACGATGATGGAAAAGGCAAGCTCTAAATCATAACAGTCAAAACATCGGCAAGGCACTGAGAAAACACAGCAGCACAAAGACAGACAGAGAGAGAGAGAAAAAAAGAAGAAGAGCAACATTTATTAGTCTTTTCCCGATTCCCCTGAAAATCCCTTGTGTGCAAGTGCACTTTGTTCCTGAAACTCTCATATGGCGACATCTATAAAATCTCTAATAGTCCTTTTGTGACAGGAATGACAGCAGGATAAGACTCGCTAAAGATCAAACACACACACACACACACACACACACACACACAAAACAACCCTTCATGACGTTTAAGGTAATATAGCTGCTCTGTTTTTGGACGGTGCAGTAGATTTGACAAAAACAAAAGGAAAAATAATAAAAGAGTGAGTGTCTGTCTAGGCGGAGAAGATTTCAACACATTGTTCACGTCATCTCTGTATTTCTGTATAACTAAATCCCTCTCCCAAATATATCGCCTTCAGAATCAAAATCAAAACCTGCTGGACCTAAACCTTCATATACGTATTTGCTAGATATCGTCGACATCTCCGACGCCGTCCGGGATCTCTCCTTAACGGAAGGTGTGCACTCCACGGACGATGTGCGAGGAGAACTCGTAGCGATCTTTGCAGCAGTGGCCGCAGATGTTGCACTCGAGGGGGTCTCTGTAGCCGTGGCAGCCCATGTGGATGGTGTACATGACGTGATCTAAAAAAAGCACGCGGCAGTGATCGCACTGGAACACCCGCACCTCGTTTCCTTCCGGACCGAACACTCGGACCCCATCCCTGACGCCTGGCTGGTGACCGCTCTCATCCGGTCGGGCCAACGCTGACCTGACGCCGACGCTCGTCTGATTCACCAGTTTGTCTCGCGGGCTGCTGCGAGCCGAGTCGGCTGAATCGTGGCCGCTGTTGCTGGGCGAGCGGTCGCGCCCGTCGTGCACCTCCCCTCGCACCGCGTGGGAGGTCTTGGGCCGCGCCAGTGCGATGGCACCATTGGCGCGGGCAGAAAACTCCGGTTGGTGCGCTGGATGGTGGGGCAGATGGAGAGACTCGCAGTTGCCCGGGCGCTCCAGGCGCGGGCCGAGGGGATATACGGAGTGGAACAGGGGGTTCACCATAGGCACCACCTCGGGCATGGACAGCGGCGGGTGAGACATTATTGGACGCAGAGAATCGCTGTTCAAATAAGCGATGGAGTTACTGAGCGCCTGGTCCATCAAGTGAGCTTGCATGATCTCTGCTTCCTTGTCATGCTTAAGGCCAACATCAAAGCTCAGTTCGGGGTAGGAGTAGCGCATCATCTTCTCTCCTGCAGAACACATCAACACGTTTTAAACATTTCCAAAGTAATAAGTCACTTTTTCTTTGGCTTTTATAAAATGATGAACCGACACCAGGGTCCAGGGTTTTTTTTTTTTTTTTTTAACATTTTCAATAAACAATTCTTCCATTAAGCTTTGGTTGCTAAGCAACAACTAGGCTATTCTATGGCTGGAACAATGATTAACATTAAAAAAAATACGCAATAGGATGAAATGCAGCGTTCAGCAAATACTTAGATTTTACGGGCAGTATTTGCATAAAGCAGTTCTTCGGTTTCCGTCGTGTTGGTTTAATATCTGGAACATTGATGCAGAATTTAATCACTGTGATGTGGTCGTGTGTGTTTATCGAGTGTCTCGTTTACAGCGGCTTTGAACGCAGCTCGGATCAGATCTCAGAACTGAAACTGTTTTATGAATCCTGTTCGGGTAAATTACCTTCTTTAAATGTGTACTTATATGCAACAACAACAACAACAACAACAACAACAGGATATCGTAGATTCTTGGTTTAATTAAAAAAAATAATGCAAAATTATGTTTCAAACTAATTTATTTAGCTTTCAGTCTAACACTGAATTCTTTTTTTTTTTTTTTTTTTTTTTTTTTTTAACATCAAGAACGTGTGAAAATATTTAAAGTCATCTCGAGTCATAAAGGAGTGTTCAAGTCATACAAAAAAGTCCAAGTCCGGGATTTGAACATTACATCGGTTTTTACTTCTTCTTTTTTTTTTTTTTCAACTCATTCTATTTTGATTTTAAGCAAATAATAAAAGTGTGAAAAGTGTTGAATAGCAACAATTTCGTAAGTAGGAAACAAAACAACGATTTTTCTCTCAGCCTTTTATGTAAACACCCGAGAACATTGTGTTCTTTAGGGGTTCTCTGTGTCTACTTCAATTATTTTCCTTTTATACCACGGTGCTGCTGAATTCTGGATCCTGATTGGTCAGAAGGTGTCGATTAGTTTTCTAAAACAGCAGCTCTGCCCGTAGTGCCGCTGGTTTATACTGTATTAATGCTTTCTTCTGGGTCTGTAAGGAGATGTGTACTCACTGTAACTTTATGGAAGGAGTCTTCAGTGTCAGGACTTTGCATCAAGCCATTTTTTACTATTTTATTTTTCTAACAGGAATGTTAAATTTCTTTATTCTTTACACAATTGATGTGAATTTCTGGTTATTTGGATATCCATAAAGAAATTATACAATGAATGATTATGAAATTAAGGATTTGGCCGTGAGCAGAACTAGGAAAGATTTAAAAAAAAATAAAAAATAAAAATACGCATATGCACTTCAACGCCATTTTACGGCAGAGAGGAGAAACACCTTGGCAGCCGATATATTTGAGGTGAGATCATTCTTGTATGTTTTCATGTTTTTTTTGCTCTGAATAAAGTTGGAAAGCCCCGCGTGAAGAGCCGGGTGAGCGAATTTAACCCCTGCCTAACGTGGATGTGGTGAGGTGTTGCGCATTGCTCGATTAAAGTTACAGGTGTGAAAAAACCACAAGGGGAAAAAACATCTCCAGCCTGTAGCAAATTAGGCTCACTCTCTCTTTCGTTTTCCTGCAGTGTTTGGATTTAGCAAACACTTTCACCCTGAAACCACACTGCACCTAACATTTTACATGAGAATTTGCATAATGTAAAAGGCGACACAGAATATTTCAGAAACAAAAATGCACTGAAAATATATCTATACAAGACGTTTTACACCCATTTTGGCAAAACAAAAGGAGTACGAGGAGGAGTACGAGTGTACCTATGTGCAAGTAAACTGTGAAACCTGTTCTGGCTCTTAACCCATTTTACTGACATTATGATCTCAGCTTCGAAAGGAAATATTTGTGGTTATATTTAGCAATCAGTTTTCATTTTGAGTAAGGCTACAGTATTTCCATTGGTGAGGTGAATGCTCACAAACCTTTGTCATATTATGAATGTGTGCGTGTTATTAACGCAGTGAGCATTGATTCACTGGAGAACAGATACTCACCAACAAATTTCTGTGGCGTGGTGCTCTTCCTCTTGGCCACGTTGGCCTGCAGTCGCTCGATGACCGGCGGACGCTCGTACGGCACTATGCTGGCTACTTCTCCCAGAGGTCTCGGCTCTTTAGGAACCTCTGCTGTGGAGAAATCAGGAATATCATTAAAAACATGCTCGGATGTTTACTTTACCTTTCATCATGCGAGCTGAACTTTAACATTAAGCTGATGCTGTGCAGGTTCTTCCAAATGCCGGGATTAAGACTTGTGGACCTTAAATTACTAAATGTTCGCTGGATTTGAAGAAATATAAGTCTGTATTACCAATTTAGCGCATTTTGTGAAATAATCTCGGTGGAAGATGTAAATGACACAAGCCAGTTGTATTGCGGTTGTGACCCATTTCTGACCCATTCACCTGCCCGAGGTAGGTTAGGGGCGGGGTTTTCTTTAACAATCAAAAATTGCAGTGGCTGACTATATTTCAAGTCATCAGGACAAGATGTTCAAACCTCATGCGCTATGAAACTGCCACCGAACGTAGAAAGATTCGTCGAATCGAAGCAGAGAAACCAAACGGCAGATATTGCAGCGCCTTCCATGTAATAAGTGTGTCAAATTAGACTGAATGCAAAAAACAGTCACGCATCGGGTCAATAGTTTAGCTGTCCTGTACAATTTGAAATTAATGTTGGCTAATGTTGGCGTCTAAGACCAACAGCATGACTCAAAGTGAGATGGGGGCTGTATGGCGCGGTCATGAAAAAAAAATACTCGCGACCCTTTTATCAAAAGAGAGATTGAGGTCAGAGGGTTAGGTGTCCCAGTTATATTATGTGAAACAGGCAGAGACAGTAACACAGACTAACCAACACGGACTTTATTCAGTCCCGATCAATGAATTCGGTAAAATATAAACTGCCATCAATGCAAATCTTTTGACATAATCACTATTTAAGTGACTGAATTTTATTTATTTAATGCTCATATAGTAAAATGAGCAGTAAAAGATTTGCAATAAAAAAAGACAAAATACTGGCATTGATTTAGCTTAATTTTCTACTTTATTCTACTTAATTTTTAAGATGGAGGGATGGATAGATGGATGGATTGATTCATGGATGGAGAGATGGACAGGCAGACGGTCAGACAGATGAACAGACGGATGGAAGTTGATCCACTAGATAGGAGCATGGCTCTTACGGCCTTCAGCAGTGTAAAGATGGATGGACAGATGGATGTATGAATGAATGTGTAGATGGACAGATGGATGGATGGATAATATATCTTTGCCAGGTTTTCTTACAAGTATTTATTTGCATACAATTTTTTTTTTTTTTTACATCGACATTAATTTATGTAAATAAGAATTGATGTAATAAAATATGCATATATTAACCTATTGGGATTTGTTTTTCACTTTATAATGGGTATTTTCAACCAAAACGTGATATTCCAACACACTCTTGTGTAAAAGTCTGTCAAGAGAAGAGACTCTTCATAGTAAAAAGGACATTTTAATTCTAACATCATCTAAAACAGACTGCTTTTGTTGCGTATGCAACCTCGTGTATATGAAATTAGACGAATCCTCATTTGCACAAACAAATATACATCAAGTAAAACATTCCAATATGGGAAAATAATGATGGTAATGGCGTATGTTTAAAAATAATCACATGCAATGCCTTGCCTTAAATGATTACATGACACAATTGACACATAGGTCATAATCACGTGTAAGTTGACACATGTAGTATATCAGGAAACAAGCCTTTCTGTGACATATGGCATGACATCATAGTGCTTCTTCAAAAACGCCAAAAAGTAAAGATAATGATGTGACTGGACAAAAATGCACAATGAGGTTTATTTATGCATTTCTTTTACGACTTCAGTGTAAGAGAAGAAATGTCACGCATTCAAAAATCTGGAAAAAGATTGGCCAACATTTCTACCAATACTGTATTGAGTTAAAGCTTGAATATTGACTGCATGGATGGAGGTTATGACCACGTCTCCGGCTGTGGGCGGGGTTTATTTGATTAAACTATTTTAAATGTACTTTAATTCATAGGCTGTGGAACTCGAGCCAAGTTTCCAAACTCGGAATTATTGGTACTTGGACTCAGGCTTGGGGAGTGGGCTTGATGAGAAATTAGAATTATTCATGACATCATAGATAGGTGCACGAAGCCGACTAGCTGTAGTAAAGGCTTGGCCTTGAAAACCGCTGTTTTGATCGTGACTAGGCCTTGATAGCCTTGGCTAGTCGTGGTCTAGGACTTGACGATGGTTGATCTTGACTGATTTTAATGACTAAAATTGCTCAAAATTCTGACTCACTCACCTGCATACGGACCCGGATTGGGGGCGGAGTCCATGCCACTGCTCTGCAAGTAATTATGGCACCTCTCTTTATGCTCCTCCAATGATGTGCGCTGCTTGTAGCTCCGCCCACAGTAATTACACTTGTGTGGTTTACCCACTAAAAGAGAGAGAGGACATCAAAGGAGAGAAATGTGTCTATTAGTAATACTACGATGCAAGTCATTGAGACTGTACGCACAACTGCAGTTTCGCTCTTTTGAGGTAGTAACCGAGAGAGTGGGCATGTTCTCATGATGATGCAACTCGGTATGTCTGAGATGGGTCAGTAGAAAAAAAAAAAAATTAAATAGAGTGAAGCTCAGAGTGGAATAACAATCCCACACAGAAATAAAAACACTACACTCACAACGTAAAAGCCGGTCTCTCCATGCGGTTGGCGCAGGACGCGCATGCTGTCACACACCCAGTCATAAAATCAGTGCCATGGAACAAATTATATCATTTCAGAAAAGCAGAAGAACGCACTATCATACTTTAATCAGAAACTTTAGTACGTCTGATATTTATTTCCTTCTCGTCAGACACCAACACAAAATTGCGCAGAATCGACATTGAACATGCATCATTTCTGCACACAGGAATGTAGGAGTTCAGCTGAAACCCAAGTGACCTATTTTTAAAAATTTTTGTATAAATATCTCCAAGCTGCCAAGTCCAAAATTTCGGTTAATATTTCCACATGGAAAGTTACACATATTCAGAGTCGTGTTTCGCTCGTGCGCAAGTGGATTTTCTCCCGAGTCTTAATTGAATCTGTCTAATTATCGAATTTAATTGTAATTATAAAATGATATTTTTGCACACCGTATTTTAACACATTTTCGGTTCACTATTTTGAGTTGTCAAATTAATAATGCATTAATAAAAAAATGTATTTCATGCCCTTTCCCTTAACGCAAATGTGAGGGTTGATGGATAAGCCGGCTGAACGATCACCTCCTACACTTTAAATAAAAACACGTTTCAGCAGAATAAGACGCTGTGTCCGTCGAATGAAGAAAAAAAATAAAGGAACAGAAAACAAACCAACAAAAAAAGCCATTTTGTAGACTTCAAAGGGCCGACAAAATTAACGCATTAATACCGTTCTGTTTATGTATTTAATATTGGCTTGAAATGGCATTTCATAACGCGTTAACAGTCAAATCAAATATTTCAGTATGACATGTTGTCCATGTCATTGAAAACTCCGTAACGTACGCCATGCGAGAGAAGACAAATAAAACCTCCGGTCTGTTTGTGAATTAGCTACATTATTTTTAACTCTTTACAGTAAACGTTTCGGTAAACGCTTGAGTTTAATACGTAAATATTATGAAAATTCGAGTAGTACTCAAACAGAGAAATGAGTTCTGACAGCCTGAGCCACAGGAACATGGGCTACATCACACACAACACCCACACTCACGTAGTAGCTGGAAAATCGCTTAGAGCAGCAAAAAGGAACAGAGGGAGTTTTTTTTCTGCTTAGCCAGAGCAGGTGTGAGGTGAATCATTGTCTCAGTTCCACTGACACTGAGACTCCATACACACACACACACACACACACACACACACACACTAGAATGACACACACCAGCCCAAACAGCCTGGCGTTCCAGTGTGGGCAGCACAGCAGGATGAAGAGGAGGAGGAGGAGGAGGAAGAAGAGGAGGATCCAGTGCCTCCAGGAACACATCATGTTCCATGAATCAGCTCGAGCTTCATTCATTGTTTGCGTTGAGTCATTCATTAACCTATACACTTTCTTTCATTCATTTGCACGTGAAGCTTTGCCTGCTCGCTAACGCCGATGAGTTGAGTCAGCCAAAAGTGTTTCCAATTCGACGGCCTGCTTCAGCCTCTGTGGTGTCAGGCACTTTCGGTATTGTTCATCAAAAGCCACTCCACTATGAGAATACGGGACCTGCACGTGAGAACGTATTCTGAAAAGCAAAGAAAACCCTCCACCTGTTACGAGCAGACTCGTGCCATTACCTGTAAAGAGCGTGGATGATGAAAATACCACTGACACATTTCAGGAAGGGTGCAGTGAAGCTGATAGTGAAAGTGAGACGGCGGGGGGCTGAGGCGAGGCCGAGGTTGTGGCGACTTTTCACAGATGAAAATCTGCACCGACTTTGTCATCTAACACCGTGAGAAAAGATGGATCAGGACATGTGTGAATCAAAGGGCTAGGTGAGAGAAAGCAAAGTGTGTTTGTCTTCCACAAGGGTGTGATCATAAAGGAAAATGGTCGCTTTTCACCAAAAATAACGCCAGTTCTGGCAGTCAACAGGATGTATTCAAAACATCTTCATTTCAAAAATGATACTTCTAGCTGTATAATAAAATATTTCTTACTCATGAACCTTGGGTTTCAGTATGACAAACAAAACTACAAACTATATATATATATATATATATATATATATATACTATACTCTAAATACCAGAATTTTGCACCATAGTGCTTTATTTCCACCTGAATTTGTCACTGAGAGAATGAAACGAATAAGACTATTTTTTTCCAGAGATGATGAGATATTGTCTCAGAAAAAAATGACAATAAGAGAAATGAGTGCATTTCTTCTGTGATAAATAATAGTATATTTCCATAAGATAAATGTGAGGATTCTTCCAGAGATAAATTAAAGCATTTTTCCTAAGAAAGTAAGAGAAATAAGAGTATTTAGTCTCTTGAGATGATGAGATAAATGTGAATATGTTTTTTTCTGAGACAATGAAAGAAATGAGAGAAATGTATGCGTTTCTTTCCTGAGATAATAAGACAAATCTGAGTATTTTTTAGGACAATAAAAGAAATTTGTATTTTTTTCCTGAGATGATGAATTTTTCCTGAGACAGCGAGAGATATGAGAGTATTTTTCCCCCCGAGACTGCGAGAGATATGAGAGTATTTTTCCAGAGACAGCGAGAGATATGAGAGTATTTTTCCAGAGACAGCGAGAGACATGA
>JAQQZR010000035.1:24474824-24495670 GCA_030068235.1 Notoglanidium macrostoma | reverse complement strand
CACACACACACACACACACACACACACACACACACACACACACACACACACACACACACACACACACACACTTCTGCAGAAAGAAAGTGTGTCTCGGTCACTCTGAATTACACATCATCATTCACACTGAAATCACTCACACTATAGCGAGGACTCATTACTCACAGCTTTGTAACACACACACACACACACACACACACACACACACACACACACACACACACAACCTCACCTGTGAAATCCACCCAATGAATTGAACATAGTCTTAAGTAAAGGTAGAAACCTGAACTCTGCCCCATAACCCTGACCTTACTACTAGGAACCGAGTCATGAGAGTGATTATGAATCTTTGAGTTTCTTTGACAATGTGCAAGATTATTTTTTAAGCATGTGTGAGTCATGTGTCCATGCTATAGTGTGAATGATTTCTGTGAGAATGATTAAGTGTATAAGATTAGATTGGTTTCAGCCTCATCAGATCAGGCAGGGATGTCTCAGCATGTCTGTCAGACATCTCGTCATGGACGGCCGCTCATCAGCTGACACTAAATCCAAACATGTCTAAGATGCATATGTGTCAAGAGATGCATCCTCATGACAAGACCTTGTGATCTCTGTGGAGAACCCTAGGATCAGGCCATCTGTTACTGCACACAACTTTGGGGTAGTCCTTGACAACCGACTATCCTTCTTGCCCCACACTTGGTCATGCAGGTTTCTAAGGACTTGCCATTTCTATCCAGAGGCCACTCAGGTTCTTGTTCAGTTGCTTGTAATTTTGAGACAGGACTACTGCAACTCACTCCTGGCAGGTTTGCTACACTCTTTCCACTGGATTCCTGAGAAAACAAAGCCTAAAATGGACCAGCACCCATCTACCTTAAAGCACTTGTCACGTCCCACATTGCACCATGCTCACTAGGACGCTCTAGCATTTGATGATTGGACCCACCATCCTTGAGGAAACAAGGAAGACCTGCATCAAGACTGTTCTCTGGTAGAATGGACTTCCCCTGGCTATCACAGTCAAACGAAGACTGAAACCCACCATTTTACCAAGCACTTTGTTTATCTATTGTAAAAAATCTTGTGCTTTCTTTTCAAACTGTACTAACTCCCCCAACAGGGTTTTGGACTGATGGGCCAGGTGGGTGTGGTCTAATATTCTAATGAACACACTTGATTGACATCCCTTGAGATCTTTCAGATCTGATTTCCTTCATCTCGTTGATGATTTTATGCAAAACGACTTGAAGACAGGACATTGCCAAGTGAGTAGTTGAGAGTTAGGCGCCTTGCTTGAGGACCCAACAGAGATTGGGGGTGCTGGGATTTGACCTTACGACCTTCCAATGAAAAGTCCACCTTTACTACTAATCTACCGATGCCCCGAGCATGGTATACCACTTGAGTAGAACTAAACACAATGACACCAGCAAAGAGATGTGGAAATGTTCAAATCTACCTGTATGAAAACTCAATCTTACTTGGTACTATGGTTTGGCCCTCAGGTTAACCCTGCTATACAGGGTGTGTACAGAATCTTTAAAACAACTCCTTGAGGAATCCTGGACTATTCAAAAACCCTTGAATAACCCCCTTCAGGGATACTCAGTTGCTGTATTAAAGACTCAGACAGAGGTTTTTCACTTGATAACCCACATTCATGGGTGGCTTTAAGTTATTTTTTCATACGTTGCACAGTTTTTGAAGGTACCACCCATACCCGTCTTGGGGGTGGTGAATGCAAGATTTAACAAATTCACAATAAATGAGTTGAGATTAAAAGTTTCCAGAGAACCCCGACTATGCACTGCATCTTAAACTCATTAGAAAGTCACCACAGATTTTGGTTCCGTGATGCTTTAAAAGTAGAAGAACATATGATGTCCCTCAAAGCAGCGGAGAAACATCTTCGCCTTGACTTCCTACTACATATACACTTCATATGCATGTATTCCTTTATCAAACATCTGCTAAGCAGAAGACGTACCGGAGTGTGTGCGCAGGTGTCCGGTGAGGGCGTCACGCCGGCGGCAAGCATAGCTGCAGAACGGGCACTTGAAGGGCTTCTCGCCTGTGTGAAGCTTGATGTGTCTCAGCAGGTTTCCTTTTTGGGTGAAGGACACTCCACACTGGCTGCACTGGAATGGACGCTCACCTGCATGCGAGGAAAAAAATTCAATTTGTGTGACTAGAAGAAGTTAGCACTTGACCTGAAAAACGCCATGACCGTATTGTTAACGCTTTACACAGTGCTATCGGTGTATTAGTGGTGTGAACCTCAGGCTTTTTAATCAATTAATCAATTCCAGTACCACAAAACAAAGGCACAGAATGGCAGTTAAATAAAGTAAAAAAAATATTTTAGGATTTTTTTTTTAACTATGGCTGCCCAGTGTATTGTTTATTAATAGTTTTTTCACATCTGAAGCGACTGAAATGCAGGAAGCGAATCAAACATTCCTTGCTTTTCAGGATTGTTTTTTGTAGATCGAGCCGCAGAAATGCTGAAGATTCAGCCAAAAAAAAAAAAAAAAGAGAAAATAAAAGTTGGATGCTATAAACAAAATGTCTGAAACTAGATATTTATGTAACAGCCTAATCATTTATTAAACACGCTGATTTCTTGATTTCTAGGTGCATTTGGTAAAGGTTTGTCGAACTTGAATTTTTTTTTTTGCTGCCACATTTCTGATTAATGAATGATATGATTCATTATCTGCAGTGTGAAACCAAATCAAAAGGCAAACGAATAGTATCCATTTCTCTCTGATTCAAACTCGAGAAACGGACCCTCGAAAACGCCCTTACGAACCGGCTTATAAAAGATAAGACGGGACTTTTTTTTTACGGCGTGATAATGCAATCATTTTTTGAGAAACCCAGTAGCAGGAAGCTATGATTGCACCAGTACAAAAACAGATCCGCTTTAGGGTATGAAAAAATGAGAACGTTGCTTGAGCCATACACAAATATGGAAATATAAGATGTTTCAAAAATTTTTGCATGTCTGTGGATGTGTCAAACATGGCCAATTGCCTCGTTTTGTGCTCTGTGCACCCAGAGCTGTACAGTGCACGTGGACTTGCAAATTGAAATTGATGATTTTGATGCATTCTATGTCTAAAAATGATTCAGAAATGCACTGGATGTTGACTTTTATAGTCCAAATGGAAAGGGCGTGTAAAGGACTGTAAAGAACTAAGGTCCAAATGCAAAGGGCTAAGGACGTATAGGCTCCTAGCATGGCTCAATTTCTTTCTGACCATTAGATATTTGGAAAAGAAACATTTTAGGAACATTTCTTGTGCCTAGAAACATCATACTCTACTTTCAGAGCCTAGTCTACTGGTGTTAAACGATAGAACAGATAATAGTATGTTAAAAAATAAATAGCCTTTGTTTTTTTTTTTTAACACTCTTTAAAGGATGTGGCCTGGACCGAATATGAGTTTGGCTTGGCTGATAGTGATAATGATGTTAATTAAGATAGCGGGCTGTTTCAAGAACTAACATGACAGAAGGGCGAACAGCGACTCTGTATTAAGTGCACATGCACTGTTGTAATGTTGAAAAAGTGAAGCATTCATGGGTGGCTTTAAGTTATTTTTTCATACGTTGCACAGTTTTTGAAGGTACCACCCATACCCGTCTTGGGGGTGGTGAATGCAAGATTTAACAAATTCACAATAAATGAGTTGAGATTAAAAGTTTCCAGAGAACCCCGACTATGCACTGCATCTTAAACTCATTAGAAAGTCACCACAGATTTTGGTTCCGTGATGCTTTAAAAGTAGAAGAACATATGATGTCCCTCAAAGCAGCGGAGAAACATCTTCGCCTTGAGTGAGAAGTGAGTTATACAAAACGAGTGTTGTACTGTAGTTACTGTACATGTTTTTTGTTGCTTTTTTTAATGGTTCCACCCATAGCTGGAAGAACATGAGATGTTGGTTTTGACTCTGAGTGCTAACCACTATCGAAACACGTTCTCAGAATGCATCGCTGGTCCTTTTATAAATAGAGTAGTGGGATGAGAAAGTGTTAGATCACAACAGCGTAGCCCAATGTCTGTCCTTTTTGCAGAGCCTGGCTTACCACACAGGCTTTCCAAAGTAACCTCGTACAAAACTTAAAGGTCGTTGGCTGCTTAACATAGCAACACGTCAGGGTTTCGAACGAGCTCTGAAGTTCTTCTACTGACTCCTTCACCGTGCAAACGGACGCTTTAAAAAGATGCGCCTGTCGTTTTAATCGCAAGCTGGTAGCTTTGTTACCGTACAAAACCGCCCTGATTTTGGCTTTCCCATGGCAATCATGTAGAAAATCCAGATCCAGATTAGATCTAAACATGTCCAGAGATGCTACTGTAGGTGACTATTTTTTTTCCTTTTAGTAGCTGTATGACCAAGAAAGCTGAAATCTGAGCCAGTAGTTCTTCTGAACGCCCATCAGCGCCAGACGAAACATCCAGAACAGGTTGTGGAGGATTCCTGGGATAGTGTCCCTGAGAGAACATTTAAAACCTTACTCCGACCTACCAACACACTTGAAACCTAATGCACTTTTTACACTTCAGGTTAAACAGGCTTTGGACGGCTCCATTATAGTCCATAAATGTTCTAAATCACCGAGAGGTAAATTACTACGAAGCAAAGTGCTGAAGGAAATAAGGGTTAAAGAAAGAGAACGTGGGCATAAGGTGCTTCTCAGAATGCCTTCTAAGAGGCCAAAACCTATTTATTAAGACTCAAAGTGAGCGTGTAGGATTATTTGCACGAATTTTCCACGAGTGTCTTCTAACCTCTTTTTGCATGTGGTTTCAAATTTCACAACAGCACCGTGCATTTTCGCGTTGTGGTAAAACATGGAACGCATGGCATGTAAACCGAGAGAGTGAGATTGTGTTAAAGAAACGACTAAACGTGAACTGGAAAAGCGCATCACGTGCTCGCTAGCATGTTTTGAAAACTAAACACGCGTTGGTACTCCTTGATGTCGATGCTAACATGGAAAGGAGTTAATATTGAGCAATCAGCGAATTTTATTTAGCTCTGTTTATGTCGTGTGCCGCTAGCAACGCTCTCCTGGCACTGTTGTTTGTGTCACTTGGTAGAGCGGGTGAGGACAGGATATGAGTGATCATTAAAATAAGTGCAAGGTGACATGAAATGCAACCTTGACTTGTGACCAAAGTGTAAACCCTGAAGAGCAAGGAATAGGAAGAGCGCGTCTCTCAGCGGTGCCTCGGTGCTCGCTGATATGATGTACTCTGATACGTCATCGTTTTTAAAGTAACATTCTCAGTAAACTGAGAATGAGTACGACTTTTTGCTTTTAATTCAAACTAGTACACGTGGAATAAAGCAGTTTGTTTTGTTACGGGAAATTAGCTTCCTTACAACACACCCTCACCGTTGGGCAGTCGTATCGCAGCGTCCGGCGGTGCCTCGGGCCCTCTTCCGCCATCCTGTAGATTGTTGGGGCTGTCAATCATGGGCTCTTCCAATACCGACCCTTCTTCCCCACTGTGGGCCGTCTCATCTAGGCTTACGGCTCTTCTCTCGACATCCTCTTCAGTTCCCTCCTCCTGTTTGATCTTATGCACTTGAATGGAAATAAACGAGATGGGTAATTAACATTACAGCTGATATACTACATGTGATCCATTTCACACACGCACGAACTGATCAGTTACCATGACAGCCAAGCAAGAAAACACAAAGCAACGCAAACGTCCTGATGAACCCTGAGATGCAGCAACACCAACCTGATCTCAGGCGCTGTAGTTGGATTTTGTCCAATTTCACATGTCGTACGACAAGCTGCATACGCTGACCCTGATCCCAACCTTAACTTTCACCTTCCATACCAAATACACATCTCTCGAGAACTCGCAGGACGGTGAACTCGATGTCCTTAATGAAAAGACACGTTCCTAGATCAACATCCGGTTGTTGTTTTTGGGGCAACATTCCACTTCACCAATCATCTCATCCTACTCTTACTCCATCCGACCGAAACGTCACTCCAGGTGCAGTGCATTTCCTGTTCGGATTCCAATAATTAAAGCTATTGTGTTGCTCAGATGGCAAAAAGTTCCTAATTGATTTAAAAAAAAAACAAACAAAAAAAACAATTTGATTTTTTTTTCTTCCCCATCTCACGAATAAATATTTAATTTATTTAGTCGTGAGATGGGGAAGAAAAAAATAAATTTTATATTATAATATCATATTTTTAAATATTTAATTCCAAACGTAAATTCAAACAAAATTAAAAAATTTTTATTTTAAGCTAATCTTCCTTATAAATAAACTCCAGTGTCAGTCTGTATTGTACATCAAATTATTACAGCTTTAGGCTTAAAATTATTCCATGAAACAAAATAGATGCACTTGGATTTATTTCATAAAAATAAAAAACCTTTCAGACCTCGAGGTTTAATCAACGCGATATTAATATTAATATTAATTATTCATTCATCAATTCACTTAAATGTTTGTATTTGAAAAAATGTAGTCTGTTAAGGCATGATACATGAATTGGGACTTTTTAAAAGCAAAATATATCAATTATTCTTTGCCAGTCAAGCATTTGTAAACATTTATCTGCTATAATGCGAGTACGAACAGGAACTGACTTGTTCCACAGACGTTCCACGACATTAAATGTATCTACAAACGGATAAAAAGTATGACGTCATTCATTCCTAATGATAATCTTAGCAAATTGCTCCGTGTCTTATTCCTTAATAAATATACGCTCGTTTTTTGTTTTTTGTTTTTTCTGATCCAGGCATCATTTTGAACCTGAACGTCTCCTGATCTTTAAGTTCTTGTCGAATGAAGCCTTTAAGCATTCAGCAGACGTTTAAAATGAAGGACAATGAAGGCGCCTGTGCAGCGCCGCCCTGCAGTCTGATCTGAGGAACTGTCCCATACTCATTTGGGGAACCATCACCACCTCACACACCGCACACACACTCTCAGCCTGAGCCAAAAATAGACTCAAATGAGACAAAAAAAAAAAAAAAAAGACGCAAATGAGCAAGCACCCGGTCTGCGTCTGGGTTTTCCGTCTCGACCACACAGGAAGAAAAACCAACACCTCTCCGAGTTCTTCCACAATGCAGCAGGTGGAAAAACGTCCAGGCTCACCGCGTCGACGTGCCATCCGGCCCGACCTGTTCTGTAATATCAACTCTTTTTGTGTTAATCTCTGAGGAGCGGCTTTGAGTCACCGAGTGCAAGATCAGAGGAAGACTGGATCAGTCGCGTCCCTCCTACCCATAATCCTGTTCTGCAGGACAGGGAACAAGAACCAATCACTCTGCCTGCCACTCGTACTCCGTCTTTCTAATTACAGGGGTCAGGAGAGGTTTGGTTTTCTTGTCCGAGTCTTTACAGCAGATCTCAGCTTGTCAGAAAGCAAACACGCGCACACAGATTTATAAAAACCACCCAGCGTGACACTTTTACTAAAACCCTAAATATTTCAGCAGCACACGCCTCTCTTCCGTCAGCTAGTGCTGGAGTGCCTGAACGCGGCATGCCCTTTAGCGTAGCCACATAAAGTATTCGATTTTGCCTGCTGGCATTTCCAAAGAAGTCTGACGACGGTGAGAGTGGATGTTGCGCAACGTGAGCTCCTTCGCTTTCAAAGAAAAAACACCCAGAGCGTTCCACGTGCCTCGGCGCTGCACCTTGCATCACAGGTTGTTCAATCAACTCTTCCTCAAATTAAAAATCTAATTCCCGTGTATACAATTCACGCACTTCTGAGAAGAATCTCGCAACCCGACCCCATGCGACACCCTGCACGCCGCAATGCTGCGGTGGAGGCTTACAAACGTTAAGCGAACGTATACGGTTTATCAGCGGACGTTTCTGAAGGTGGACTTTAGTGGGAATAAATACAGCAAAAAGGTACGAAGAGGGAAGTTCGACATAGAACGATCGCTTTTTTCAGTGACAGTCGAGTCGGGCGATCAGAGTGACACACCCTTGAGATTTTACCTGCATTCTTTTTCCTCTGATATTTTTCACACACATCCATAACACCAAGTGACTGGAAGGTGAACGAGGTGGATTATTTACTCTATCGACTCTTTATCCTGCCTAAGACAATGGAAGAAAAATTGTCCAATGGAAGTACAAAATGACACAAAATGGCTTATGACTGAAAAGTTTAGTACTTTTGTTTGGTCGCAACTTTTCTTTTCTGCTCAGTCTTCAGAGGAAACACAGCATGGAGCCAGCGGAGCATTACGGACTTGAAAAAAAAGAAAAAAGAAAAAAAAAAAAAAAAAAGAAAGAAAGCATGAGTGCACCTGCCTGTCTGTTTTTAGGTGTGTGTGTGAAATAGTTTTTTTTTTTTTTTTTTATCAAACATTGTGCTTATTATATTGAAATATAAGATATATGAGATATAATGCTCATCCATAATAGATTCATTGTTGAGTTACTGATCCCTCGCGGGAGTCTAAAGCGGGATACCAGTATGAACAATAATCAAGAGAAACAAATATAAATAAGATGGTCGTGATGTCATAACACGAGAAATAACATATACAGATTGAAAGGTAGCATCATGACGTGCACCAGGGATCGAAAACATTACAGATGTATCCTAAAGGAATACAACACAGATTCGACCTGCAGATGGAGGTTTTAGGGTTTTTGCCTTGTTTTGTTTTCCTTTTTTTTTTTTTTTTTTAAATGGAGTCACTATTAAAAGAAAATCTTCCTGGAAAATCCTTCATTTATTGCTAAGAAACGCAGCTTAAGGGACCCGAGGAGCGTAACGCCGATCCCGACATAACGCCCACTGAACTGTTCTGAAACGTAACAACCCGAAAAACACGCTATAAATAAATCTGATCAAATGTTCTTGTCACGTTAGACAGCAAGCTTTCCAGAAAGTTCCACAAAGACGTGTAAAGTGCCGTCTGTGCACGTCAAATAGATTTCCTATAATGTTAAAGCCTTCAAAAAAGACTTACAACTCTACTCTAAGGAACGGCAATAAACTAAGCAGAGCCGATATCTGACGTGAGAACGCTTCGCTTTTTCAAAAACGCCTCAGTTGTCTGAGGTACAGTTTGCGCAGTTTGATAAGGAAATTACTTCAGAAGTTTTTTTTCTTTCTGAGCATTTTAGACAATCCGCCACAGATTTCCCTTTTTTTTTTTTTTTTTTTTTTTAATAATATACTAAACCCTGACAGCCAGCAGTGTGTTCGCTGACTGAAAAGTGGCCTGTTATTTAATGTTGCTTTCTTTACTGACGAACATTGTTCGAGAACATAAATGGAAAAGTAATGTGGGTATAAATAATTAAAACCAGGGTAAAGGAATAAAAAAATGCATAAAGAAAGAATACCGCGAACAGACACAGATATAGGCAGTGGCTTTGTGGTCCGCTTCTAATTGCCGTATTGCTTTTACTGCTGAATGATTTTGTTAGATTTGTTCGATGCAACATCAATAATGAACAATAATGACAGAAAATCGACAGTACTGGAACCCTAGAGAATTTCTAAGTAGAATTTAATTGTGAGTTTTAACTTTGATGTGCATTAAAATGCGTGACTGAAACCAAAATGGCCGTCCCTGAGCTCTGCGCGCTGCTGTACGCACATGATCGGAGTATATACATTGTGCTTATATATTAATATGTAAAGTGTCATCTTTAGTTTCAGTTTAAGGCTGGTCGTGATTATCAAGACACCCTGACTTCAGTCCATAGCCAAGCATAAAGAAAAGGGAGAGGCAGAAACACGGGTGGCTGCAGCTGGGTGAACTTGAAACGGTTGCCGGGACAACGACGTACCGAATCCTTCAGCCTCCTCGTCCTCTAGCGATCAAAGAGGCCAAATGGAGTGAGAGAGACAGACAGTTCGCCCACACTCAGCCGTCTCTTCTACACACTCTCACTCGCGCGCACACACACACACTAATCCAGCACCGCACTTTGTGTTTCAGCATCTGTGTGTTCGTCTCAAGGGTTTAAAAAGAAAGAAGCATCTCAAACCTGATCTCATTCAAAAGGTTAGAACGCTTCATATGAACGTCGTGTTTATATTAAACCATGAACACTTCACGCTGCCATGCCAACACATGCAGGTGTAAGTGTGAATGAAAATGCAGTACATTTCATAACTAGCTTTATTATGCTTTATGAATTGTTTAAAATCATCATCATCATCATCATCATAAGGAGTGTTCATAACATGTTATATCATAGCAAAGACACCGAGGGCCACCTGGCTTAGTTATAATAATAATAATAATAATAATAATAATAATGAATTTAATTGAACTGCTGTGTAGTTTCAGTTTGATACATTTGTGAGAAATAAATTATCGATACTGATCGAATTTACTACATTGTCTTTTTGCTCAGAATATTTTTCAATTTATTCACGGCTCACAAATGCAACTTGTAAGTCGCTCGACGTAATAACGACGCGTTTTCATAAAAAAAAAAAAAAAATTTCCTTACATATTAACTATCTGTTAATATGTAACGTACCAATATCACTTTTCACACGCCTTCAGAAAAAACACGACACTTTTACGTAATCCAAATTGCTTGAAGATGTTCCTCCTGACACGGACGTGACTGCAGTGCTTACACTTAACGCAACATTCCGAAACGTTTTTAAAAACGTCCGGCGGTTTCGGCAGGTTAAACGCGGGGCGAGGTAAAGGAGGTCCGGAAGATCATTAGGAAGCGACATTCCAGTGTAAACGTCCTTAATGACACAGACTTCAATCGCTTTCAAAGTTCAGGGGTCAGGTTTTAGGGAAGGGTGAAGCTAAAGAGCACGCCGTGATTATAAAGCACCGCCGCATTTCCTGTTTCTCTACTGAGCCCTAAAACCTTCACTGATAAATCATCTATCACGCAGTTCTGCTAAGGTCACATTTTTATTAATGTAATTACATTAGCGTGGGGTTAATATATATATATAGGCCAAAATAAATAAATAAATAAATAAATAAATAAATAAAAAAAGCTTATTGGTTAAGGTTTTTGATTTACAATAAGTGCTTTTTTCATCCTGGATGACAGCAGTTTGCGAACTTTCCTTAATGAAAGTTACCATGAGCCATGCTTTTTATCCATTTATAGTTACGTATAGATACTCTCTCCTTTACTTTGAATAACAAAACAAACGAACACAGCTTGTTCTGTCACAGAGAAACGTAACCTCTTCTGTCCTGAAGACATTCTCATGGAAAACGTCTCGGGCCACAAACGCTCGGCAAACGTCTCCTCGCCGCACACGTCTCTTCGAGGGGTCGTTACTATAGAAACGACGACGTATTAACGTATCATTGCTGTTACTGGACCTTCTGACCTACGCATTGTAGCCAAGTCAAACCCGCTACACCCGGCGGTGTAGCTGCAAGAAATCCAAGACGCTGAAGCAACTTCTCTTTGCTCAATATGAATTAGAAATTTCTCAACCCTCGCTGTGCAACGACAGTTGTGTACAGCTTCAGCATGGGATTGTGGTCTCCGTGTGTGTGTGTCGATGTCGATTCCTCAGATCTGACAGCTTCCCTTTTCTCTGTACACCAGCTCACGATGACGAGCCCCTTCACCGGAGCGCTCGGCTCTCACACTCTCATGGTTTTGAGGAAGGCAGATGCCTGTCCCATCAGATCAAAGATAAGATGTGCGCTATTCTGAGTTTTTTTTTTATATTTCAAACTTGGTAAGATAAAGGTTCTTCCTCTATCCATTGCACACTGGGGCTCGCTCAGTTCTCCTTTTTTTTCTTTGCGTGTGACTTTGGCAGCAGAGTTAAACGGTCAGGTCCTGGAAGTAACCTCGTACAGGACGGCTCTAGAGTTAAATCAGCCACAGCATGAATCCCTGAGATTATTAAAGCTGGTGACGTTTTTTGTTTTTACGTGGACGTGTACATGAGCTAGGGAGTACTATTACAGGTAATGGATCCCGGTGTAATTAACGCTCAATCAATAACAGATTTCATCCCACAGCATTCTCGATTCTGATTGGTCGGAAGCGGCATCACAGGTTTCCATAGTAACGACTCGTTCACTGGGGCTTGCATGGAGGGCATTTTCGCGTCTTACGTCTAAGCTTGAGAATAAACAAACTAAATAAATAATAAATAAATGAAAGAGTGTTGTTTAACAACATGAGCTGCTTAGTTAACATTTAAGGAAGGAGTCTACAGTGTCAGTGCTCCGTAACCATGACGTACACGTATTTCAAGTCTCGGGGTGTCTGAGAGCGAACAACGATACAAAGACTCTACAAATGGAACTAATATTTATCTTCACTTGCTTGTTTTTAGATGGATTTACACTTATTTCTAGACATTCTTGAAATTCTCTCTTTCGGTTGCCAAATCCTCTTGCTTAAGTCAAGCATTCATTTCTAGAAGCTAAGATAATCTGGGAATTAGTAAGTGTGGCCCGGAATAGGTTTAATAGACTTTATTTGCTATATACAGTAATAATCGCATGATGAGAAATTTGACATATTATAATTTCTGGTAGACTGCTTTGATCATTCCCAGTGCATTATGGGATTGATAGTTCATTCCCTTGTACTATACACTCGGTACAGAGTCTTCTATCTTTTGTTACCGTCTTTAAGCTCCTGATTCATTGGTGTGACACTATTCTGAAACATCTATACTAATTAACGTGAGCGAGACTTCCGGAAATGAGGTTGATAAAAAAACAAACAAATGGGCGTTTTTCTTTTTTAATTCTTTTTTTTTTTTTTTTTTTTTATCTCTATAGAAAGCTAATTAGAGCAGACATGAAGAGCACTGTGATAAGTAATTAATGAAGCAGGTGAGTGAAAAGGCATGTATGTGTGTGTGCGTGCGCTTGACTGTGTGTGTGTGTGTGTGTGTGTGTGTGCGTGTGTGTGCTGAGTGTCTCCGTGGTGCAGCGCACAGGGAGTGTTCGTGGGTGGAGACTCACCGGCGGGAGATGTGGGACTTTGGGAATGTTGCCCGTTGTGTGTGTGGAGCGACAGGTCCACCTGCATTCTGCTGCCCTCCTTCCTGGGAGAGCACTCGCCGTTACCTTAGAGACACACACACACACACACACACACACACGGACACACACGCACACACACATACAAAAAGTTGAGTATGGTGAGGACCTTGTCCTGCTTGGGGGAATGGAATGGCGTGACTTTGTAGATGGTCACAAATATGTGTATAATACACACACACACACACACACACACATAGCACAACTGGACACAAATATCCTTCACACAAAATTGATCCTTCCGACCAATCAGATTCGAGAATTCAGCAACAGTAAGGTGTAAACAATAATATACTGTATATTAACACAAGAAAAACAAAAATGGACCAAAGTGAGTTAAGTCTTGGATTAATTAGTGTGTTTAAACTGACTTTACCAATGATTAATCAACATTCAAAACCGACAACTTCACGTGATATTACATTAACGTGTAGTGATACCAGAACTTCTTGATTCTGATTGGTCCGAAGGTGTCCATAGTAACATAGGACGCTCAACAGCAATGACAATAAAATCTAATCATTAACATGGTGACTTCTTCTTAAGGATATTTAATTCAGCGTCGATGGAAGGAGTCTCCAGTTTCAGAGCTTTGTATCAGTCAGGGATAATAGCGTAAACAAGCTTTCAGAATAAAGGAGTTCAAACTTTGTGGTTTCTTAGTAATGTGTGTGTGTTTTTTCCCCCCCTCTGATTAGGTTTGAGTGTAAAAAGGCAGGCTGGTGAGCGAACGACCGTTTATAGCTGCTATAACGGAACTGACTTGCTTCGTGGAGGTTAAATGTAACTCTAAATGGATAAAAAGTATAACGCCATTCTTTAATAACTAAAAATAAAATGTAAATCCTGGTAAGTTACTGTGGTTGTAGTACTGTATATGAGAAATCAAACATTTCTGCCGTGTGCTGTTATTCCTCACAGCACGCCGTTGTTGATTATTTTCCTCAAACAGCACGCCACAGAGTGTTTTATTCCTTACTTCATTTCCAACAGGCACTTACTGGAGTCTAACGGAGCATTATATAGATTCTGCTTCATTACGTACGCTATGTAGTGTGAATATATAAGGAACAGGCAGGTGTTTTATTATTTTTTTTCTCCAGGATTGCCAGAAGAAAACTATAAAAATTAACGTGGAACTTTTGTTTTTTAGAAAAACAGATGATGGCTAATGTAATCTGTATAAACATCACATATCCACTTTTTTTTTCTTACTCGTACAAATATACTAAAAGGTATGCAGGACATGACGAGAAATGATGGTTTAAGCCACGACCTGAACACAAGAGGCAGAGAAAACCCATTTAGAAATCTGACATCCGGTGCTGAATTCTTGGACGCACCTCCTGTCAGTCACTCTACAGACTAGATCCTGGGGGCGGGGCTTCCTGAACATGTGCAGGAACGACAGGAAGGCTCGAGTAGGAGCAACAAAAAAAAATATTTATTTCATTTAAATGTCAAACCCACCTACTTAACTGTTAGTGACCTACTCTTGGAAAAGCCTTGACTAATCTTACCTAATGCACCTTGAAGTAATTCACAATCTTGTGCCTACACACTTATAAACACACACACACACACACATAAAACGGGATTATCGTGTAGGAGGCCCTCTGACTAAACTAGTGCGTACTGTTAGATCAGGAACATTTGATCACCGAGTGCATGCGGATAAAATAAAGCGGAGGCTTTTGTTCCACTTGACAAAGCAGTGAGACTGAAGCAGTGTTCCGATCCTGCGACCTCCTACTGCAGTGCGCACTACCTGTTTCTTACACTCGCCTCTTATTTGCACCGGTACACTACAGCCCTTCTCCGATTGCCCAGGCCCGCTCGTGCGCTTTGTTTGGTGAAGTGTGTGCCAGCGGGACGTCCTCTCCTCTCCTGCAGGGAGAGCTTGTTAACCTTTCAGCCACATGCTTGACATCTAGATTGGATTTCACGGTCTCTCTGCACTCTGCGCTAGAAATGGCTATGCACCGTGGCCCGCGTTCGCCCAGGGGGAGCGACTGTTTCCTGACTGATCTGTTTTCCTCCCGACCCCTTCAGAGAAAGCCTCACAATACACACACACGCTCACACAATGCCCTCACGGTTTATATCTTACCACACAGTGCACCATCGGCGACCGTCGCTAACTCTTTCTGGGTTCGTTCTGATGACTGATTTGCCTTATCTTTTTTTATACGTCACCCTACAGTTGAAAACGCATGAAGCAGAACTGAATCGGAAAGAAAGCGCTTTCTCTCTACAAGCACGCCGAGTCCACTTACTGTTTTGCTGTATGACTTTCTGCATCATTCAACTCCACACACACTCAGAATCATCTGCAAGGACACGCTGCTGCGCGGCAGAGAGCATTGGCGCTTAGCTCATGTTTGATAATGAGTGGAAAGCACCTGCGCTGTCAGTGTTAAACTCTCCATTGTAATGGAGCCCTGCATGTCTAGTCAGACCCTCCTTCAAACAGGTTGGAGCGGCTGAATCAGAACATGACGGGAAAGTGATCGCTTAGCCTGGAGTTCTCTGTTCATACAGCTTCCAGTATGCTTCTATTAGAAAGACTGATAGGGCTACGGAGGATAGAGTTACAGCTGAGGATAGATTTGTAACAGAGCACAGATAGAGCTGTAACAGAGCACAGAGAGTGTTACAAAGGAGCGTAGATTTGTAACAGAGTATGGATAGAGTTATAACAGAGCGTAGATTTGTAACATAGTATAGATAGAGCTTTTAACAGAGCGTAGATTTGTAACAGAGTATAGATAGAGCTTGTAAGAGAGCGAAGATTTGTATCATAGTATAGATAGAGCTGTAACAGAGCACAGACAGTGTTACAAAGGAGCGTAGATTTGTAACAGAGTATAAATAGAGTTATAACAGAGCGTAGATTTGTAACATAGTATGGATGGAGCTTTTAACACAGCATGGATTTGTAACAGAGTATAGATAGAGTTATAACAGAGCGTAGATTTGTAACATAGTATAGATAGAGTTGTAACAGAGCGTAGATTTGTAACAGAGTATAGATAGAGTTATAACAGAGCGTAGATTTGTAACATAGTATAGATAGAGCTGTAACAGAGCGCAGACAGTGTTACAAAGGAGCGTAGATTTGTAACAGAGTATAGAAAGAGTTAAAGCAGAGCGTAGATTTGTAACAGTTTATAGAGAGAGCTGTAACAGAGCGTAGATTTGTAACAGAGTATAGATAGAGTTATAACAGAACGTAGATTTGTAACATAGTATAGATAGAGTTATAACAGAGCGTAGATTTGTAACATAGTATAGAGAGAGCTGTAACAGAGCAAAGACAGTGTTACAAAGGAGCTTAGATTTGTAACAGAGCATAGATAAAGTTATAACAGAGCGTAGATTTGTAACAGAGCGTCTACAAAGTTATAAACAGAGCCTAGACAGAGTCGTAACTGGTCAGAGATTTGTGACAAAGCATAAAGTTAAAACGAAGCACAAAGAGAGATATAGGTTTGCATCAGAGCACAGACAAGAGTTATAACAGATCACAGATTTGCCAGAAAGCATAGATCGCGTTATAGCAGAGCACAGGCTTGTAACAAAGCATAGATGTATTATAGATAGATTATAACAGGTCTGTCATGAATAGAGAACACAGAGAATTAGATTTATAACACAGCTTTGCAAAGATTGAGCATTGAAAGATTTAGAGGAGAGAATATACAGATTTAAAGCAAATCTTAGGCATATGACAGCAAAGCTAGATAGACGATAGCATAGAGAGAGTTATATTGGAGCGCAGCTGGAGCAATGGCAGATCCTAGATAGAGGTATAACAGATCATAGGCTTCTAGCAGCATACATCCACTTATCACAGGAATCTATTTGAGACGAGACAGAATTTTTTTGGCCTTGAAAAAGTTATAACATAGATAAGGTCATGACAGATCTTATACAGCAGGCTACACAGTGCATTTCTAACACAGCATATATAAATGTTGTGAACGCAAAGAATGAAAATGGCACAGAATAAAAGAGCACAGACAGAGTTTTAACACATCGTAAGCTCGTAACAGAGCAGGCACGGCGTCAGAACAGACCCTGGATTCAAAGTAAATCATAGGATTGTAAAAGAGCGATGATAGAGTTAACAAAGGTAGAGTCATAACAAAGCAAAGACTGAGTCATAAAGGAAAGATGGAGTCATAACAGAGCATAAAGTTATAACAGAGCAAAGACAAAGTCAAAACAGATTACAGTGTTATAACACAGCAAAGACAGAGTCATAACAGATTATAGTGTCATAACAGAGCATAAAGTTATAACAGAGCAAAGACAAAGTCAAAATAGATTATAGTGTTATAACACAGCAAAGACAGAGTCATAACAGAGCATAAAGTTATAACACAGCAAAGACAAAGTCAAAATAGATTATAGTGTTATAACAAAGACAAGCAAAGACAAAGTCATAACAGAGCATAGTGTTATAACAGAGCACAGATGGTGCTATAATCCAGCATAGAGCATAGGCAGAGTTATAACACAGCAAATATGGAGTTACAACAGCATCGATCGAGCTGCAAAGATATGATATACAGAACAGTAATAGCAACATAAATGAGATCATAGATAGTATTATAATAGAGGATAGATAGAGTTATAACAACACATAGACAGATCTATAACCAAGCACAGATAACGTTATGAGAGAGACTAGATAAGGCAGATTGAGGTTGATAAAGTCAGACTAGACAAAATGTTAACAGAACATAAATCAAACTATAACAGTGTGCGCAAGGGATAATAACCGAGCGGTAGATGAAGAAAAATACAGTACAGCAGAGTACAGATCAGCACCGATAGTTACAGCGAGACTTAATAAGAGTTAGGACAAAGCGCCGATAGAGACAAAGTACGGATAAAGCTAGCATAAATAAAGTTGCAGAGTACAGACACGGCTACGCCGCGTCAGACCTTACAGCACACAGACAGAACAGCGTACTGACGTGTCGGTCATTAACACAGAGCACAGGGCAGATAGTTATACCATATGAAGCACAGATGCATTAAGGACTTCCGGTAGAGATATAAGAGCTACAATAGAGCACAGATAATCATAAAAGAGTAAACGGTTATAACTATGTACACTGTTATAACTGACTGCTCTGATATAACTTTATTTATAGCAGACAGTTGACAGTTATAACAGAGCACAGAGTCGGTGTAGACAGTTATAACACGGGACACGCAGATCTATTAAAGGCTGCTAACTGAGACTGGACAGTTATAACACAGCGGATATTTGTAAAATACATTGGTGTGACTGTTTACTGCCTGTCATAACCTATAAGCGCGAACTGCGTCTGCGCTTATTTACGCGAACTTTACCTACCGACTCTGTCTCCAGTACATTATAACGTCTCCGTTATACTGCCTGTTATAACCGATCTGTCGTCACTTCTGATACGACGTAATTTATTATAGTAGAGTCATGAAAGTGGGAGAAGCAACATGGTTTCGAACGCATTGAAGATGTCGTCAGACTGCACAGAACGAGATTCAGCTATCTATGAGTATGGAAAGAGAGAGAGAGTCATGGAGAGAGTCAATGACAGACAATGACCCAATCGCAGAGTCCGGGTCTGGTTACCACGCCGGAGTTGAGGGAAATCTCAGGTGACCGTCAGTCCCCTGGCAACGGGAAACGAGCGAGCGCTCCGATTTGAGTGACGGAGAAGGGGAGGATTTTCCATAACAGCGCAACGAGGTAGCTGTGGCCTCCCACTCCGGGCTGCCTTCTTAGGGAATTAGATCGGGCTTGGCAAAGAAGAGTGACTTGTCAGCCCAGGGCAAAGAGAGAGAGAGAGAGAGAGAGAGAGAGAGCTCAGCCAGATGACTCCAGGCCAGAGATAAGGACTGCAAACCACGGTGCAAAACTGAGCTGATATCCATCAAGCACACTGTGTCTGTTATCGCTCTGAGGAGCTATGACACACTCCGTCCTCTGAAAAGCGTGCGGTTTTCACGGTTTTACTACTGTTCCACTTCGTGTCGAGTTCTCGTTCTACTCTACAAATGAGCATTCGCTCCACACACACACACACACACACACACACACACACACACCACATACCACCCGCACACCCAGACTTGCTCACTCCCATGGGCCAAGCGGTGCAGGGATAATATTAAAAAGGCAAGCGGCTGCCCCCGTGCTGATGCAAGTCGAGAGCTTGTAGGAAAGCCCGATGGAGACTACTGGAGTGAGTGTGGGACTGTGCTGAGTCATAATCAGATCGTTCACTGACTCAGTGCACAATGCAGAAGTAAAAAAAAAAATAACCATCCTCCATACCAAATAATGTATGGAGGAGGATGATAAGAATCCGGAATGAACAAAATGGAATATTTGGAAAATTTCTTCGGTTTCTGGCCCGCTTAATCAGGAAGGGTTGGGCCGCGAGGCTAATTCCAGCCAGCGTGATGATGACAACAGTAACACTTCTACAGCATGAGACGTATTCGGATAACTCTTTCTTGTGCTGCTGTTGAAAGACACTGTTCAAAAGTTTATCTTGGCATGTGGCCCGTTTGGGTTGGGCAAAGCAGCAGCAGCAGCAGCAGCAATCTCAGATCAGTGCAGGAAGAAAAAAAAAAAGAAAAAAGACAGTTTTTTTTTTTATCCACTCTCCCGGCGTTGGTTGCGGCATGTTGTAGACATGCAGGTTTCTGAGTCGGGATCTGGTTTTTCCTGTCAGGCCCTGCGCCTTTTGGATCAAAGTGCCCGAAGCAAACCACACTCCTACTTTTACCTCCCTTCATAAGGCCGCGTACACATGCTAAGCGTCATATGCTAAGGAGATTTTGGATAGGCCGGAAATGACTAAAGAAAAATAAAGATGCCTTTAGAACGCATCTTTATGTAAATTAGATTACAAAAGAGCAACGAAGTGACCTCATTTTCCTACTAAACCTGCATCAGTTCTCTGTAAGAATGACGGTTAAAAAGAAACCGGCTGGAAGAACCTTATTTACTTAGATAACGTAGAAGCACCTGCACACTGATGCAATACATTCATGCAAATACAAGTCAAGAGCTTTAGTTTTGTTCGTTCTCCTTGACTGGCTGGTTTTTGTTTTCCGCACCACTCTGAGTGTTCCCGGTTTCGAACCCAACCCTCCACCATCATTTCTCGTGCTTGATTAATGAGCATTGAAGGCTGAATTCCGGAGAAACACTCTTGAGACTTCAACTCAACAACCAAACAATTACACACCTACTTCAGGTGCTCCTTCCGAAGCTCCGCCCCCCAAATTCATGGATGCGCATTGCCAAGCCGACAACATTAACGACGCCCCCATGTTGCTGATTGGCTGGGACCAAACTCGGCCCGAGCCATTTTCCTTCCCTTGTGTTTGTGTTTCCTTTATGCTGACTTTATTTTATTCCTCCGTATAAGGCATTTACACTACATATGCGTTAGAGTAAGGATGTACAGTCTCTCCCAGCCCTCGTCTGGACGTCTAGACCTCACATGGATTAGGTTAAATAATTAATCGACAAGGTTCGTAGCCTGTTCACTCAGCCTGGTAGTTGGGCAGGCTGGGATGCTGGCGTTAAAATTTTGATAACGTGATTATAAAATATCAAAAGTCAAAAGTTTGTACACCTTCTAATTAAATGTTTTTCTTTATTTTTATGACTTTAAAAGAGACTGGATAATGATGGCTGGTGTTTCTCTTTACTTAGTCGAGCGGTTGTTGACATAAAAGGTTATTAGTGGAATTTCTTTCCTTCTTAATGCATTTG
>JAQQZR010000035.1:24438408-24472389 GCA_030068235.1 Notoglanidium macrostoma | reverse complement strand
GACTTCATGAAGCTGGGTAAGATAATGCCGATTGCATCATCACGGTAAATGGTGGCTACTTTGAAGAATCTAAAATAATTTAGAGAATCTAAAAAACTTTTTTTGTTTAACACATAATTCAGTATATGCCGTACGTGTTGCGACATAGTTTTGATGTATTCAGTAATGTTTTACAACGTAGAAAGGAAAAAAAATAATAAAGAAAAACCTATAAAAAAGAGTAGGGGTGTACAAACTTTTGGACCGGTAGTGTATATATATATATATATGTTCATGTAACAGAGTGAGTTACATGGTAGTGAGTTTCAGTGTTAAAAAACTAGACCAGCATTGAGCATTTATTCAACACATGACTACGGAAATTCGCATTCCAGCTAAGTGTTGATCGTTTGCTGAACTCTGGTCTTCGGGCGTAAATATTGGAACATGCTTCAGCTTTTGCTCGGAATTTCCCAGTTAACAGCCACCAACGTGTTGTCCGTGTTCTTCGTATTGGTATCACGGTTTCCTTTTGAAATCAAAAGAGTGAAAAGTATCTTTCAGTAATATGAAAATGTAGTAGGATCACTTGAAGTAAAAAAAAAAAAAAAAAAGAAGGGAACCATCTAGACTCCAAGGATCGTCCGGGACGTCCAGAATGACGTTCCTGCCTCCTGAACCTTTTCCGTCGGCTTCATTGCAATACGCTTTAAGATGAAAATAAGGTTGAAATATGATGCAATAATCGCGTTTTATCCCCAGCACGGAGTTATTCACGTCCTCCTAACCCTCTAGCCCGTCCACATTTTTGCTCTTTTCCAGCTCCACACACACCTGCACACCTGCAAGAGGTAATCAAGAGCTGCAGAATGCTGAGAGTCAGGTGTGTTAGGATCTGGAAATAGAAGCAAAAAAATGTGGACGGGCGATAGGGAAGTCCCGAAGGAGTCGGATGAGCGAGAACCTTGAAGCGAAACGCAAGACGCCGAGGTGTAGTCGAGAGGGTGATGTATACACACACACACACACACACACACGCACGCACACACGCTGATTCCAAAACGCATTGTTCTTCTGTTTCTGGGATTAGGAGCTTCTCTGGGTCGGACGTTTGTGACATTCCATGATGTTTAATCAGTACGACAAGCTCGCCTACGGCTGAAAAAAAGAAAAGGGGAAAAAAAAAGCGAGCGTTTTATTCCGTCCACAGTCTCGATCTAGCTGCTTTTGCAACTGACTGTAAAAGCTCGACTCTGTTTTCCAGCACACCTGCGCGAATTCTCTGATGAGGGACACTTTATCAGACCGTTCCATCTGAGGGAATCTGTAGGGGGAGGTAGGAAGGTACCACTGCGCACCTGGTACCGACGCCTCGCGCAGATAACACGTCGCACGGGGAGCCAAGAACAGAACGGAACGAGCGAGCGAGCGAGCGAGCGAGCAAGCGAGCGAGCGTTTAGAGGGATATTTCCACAGCTTGGGTGTTTATCGACGTGGAACTAGACTCGACATCGAGTCGATTTCAACCATAAATAAAGGATTTTAAATGTTCCATAATAGGATTCACGCTGATTTGCCAGGTCAGCACGGCGTATAAGTATGTACCGTCGCTCAGAGGCCACTTTAATAGGAACACCTGTATCGGTGACGCTCACACGGTTCAGCCAATCACGCAGCAGCAGTGCAATGCAAAAGAGTCATACAGGTACAAATCAAGAGCGTGAGTTAGTTAGTTAGTGTCCGTATCAAATCAAACGTCAGGGTGTGATCTGAACATGGCACGGCGGCTGGTTTTGAGTGTTTCAGGATCTGCTGATCTCATGATTTCTCAAGCTTACACGGAATATTGCGAAAAAACATCCAGCAAGCGACAGCAAGGCGGCCAGAGACGGCTCGTCGTCACGAGAGACCACCCGTCACACGCGGCTCAAAACGCACACGCGCCGAGTCTCAGACGTTTACGTGTACACGCGTAACTAGACCCGCACTCTGAAACGTCTCGTTTCTATCCAAGCTTTCATATTTTGATTTTAAACATCCCAGCCCGTGCACGTCCCTACGTAGAAACAGAACAACCCAAAGGTGAAATCAAAATACAGATAATAAGATCTAGAATATTAAACAGATACAGATGCTGATCGAGTCACACACACACACACACACACACACACACACACACACACACCCTGCGAGGTAGGTTGTTGTTTTTTTTTATATATATATATATATATATAAAATGTGTTACTTTCTGATATTACGCATTATCGATGAAAACTTAAGGATGTACTGGAAAGAATGACGATCGGAACGAAACCTTTCCTTCTGACCTGCGATGACGTTTTTTTTCCAATAACAACGGAACGCGAACTCTTCAGATGGCGCAAGCGTGTAATAACATGCAGACGTCACACCGATCAAGAGACGACGACAGTCGCACGTCACGCCGCGCAGTGCTGTCCGTTACAGAGATCACAAAAAAGGCATCCAGATTCATTTCACACTGAACAAGACGTAAAGGAGACAGAAGACAAACTTACTCGCTAGATAGCCGTCGGTTGCCTCCATGACCGTGATGCGGGGGACGAGCTGTGGAGAGGAGAAACACAGAAGCCGTCAAGAGAGCCGAGCTGTGAATCCGGGACACGCAACCAAATGCTCGGCTTTGTGTAAATGTGAGCGAACATGCGCCGGGTGTATATGTATAAGATGCGATAATGACCACAGGACATGAGAAGGACAGAAGCGTCTACCCGACACGCACGTCGTCTAGCATAACTAACATCACGCGAGAAATTTTACGGACAATCAAGAAATCTGATTTCCAATAGGACTTTTTTTTTTTTTCCTGCAAGAAAGCATTCATGTATAATATAATATAATATAATCTCACAATCTACTACTAATCATAATCCTGCTCCTCTTCACGTCTTTAGCGCAACTCAAACGTTGGTGACATCACTGGACCAAACCGCCGACTCAGGAAACAACGAATGACCTAATAATCTAGAAAATAATCTATATCATGCACCGTATCTTTACGAAGCAATACAACCAGATGACTCATATCTTCTGCTACAAAATTAGCACTAAAACGTCTCTTGCACTATATATAGTGTTCACGTCTTTCACAGAGGAAAAAAAAAAAAAAACGAGCTGCGGGCCATCGTACCTTTCACTTTTTTCTTTTTCTTTTTTTTTTTTAAGGTCTTCACAGCGTACAAATAGAAAATGGAGGAGGTGCAGGTTAGAGAAGGTGAAGACAAACCACCCTCTCTCGCTCGCTCTCTCTCTCTCTCTCTTATCATTCTGATAAGCAGAAATTCACGTATTATTGAACATCATCATCTAATATTCAGGGCGGGGACAGTTTCACAGTTTTACTGTTTTTTGGTTTTTTCCCCCTCTTCCCGTCCCGCTCAAAATGGAACGCTTTGTCAACAGCGAGGCCTTGGTACTCACAGACGTCCTTATGTTGCCAGATAAAACGCTGTTCACGCTGCGTGTTATTAAAACGAGGCGCGCTCACGTGACCGTGTGTCTTTTGATTTCTGGCCTGAAATTGTAAAAAAAATAAAAAAATAAAAAACATAAATAACGGACCCATGGCGAGCTATCCGTGATAAATAAATAAATAAATAAATAAATAAATAAATAAACATGAAGTTCACAGCTAATCTTCCTGTAATACGTGTTTGACCGTAAGCTGTTGGGGTTGCCGGGATTGTAAAAATAACTCCGGACCTTGATGAGAATAAACAATTCTGTTATAAATAATAATTTAAAAAAAAAATAAATAACGGTTCAAAAAAAAAGGTGACCGGAAAACCGGCTCGGCCCTCGGTGGAAATCTTAACAGCAGCGCGGGCTGAATACATTTAAAATCAAAAGGACGTGAACGGTTTATTCTCACACACGTGCACAAACAGAAGCGCCTCCGCACCTTGATTCTAATTTGTGGAAACAGACCTGTGTGTGTGTGTGTGTGTGTGTGTGTGTGTGTGAGAGAGCTTCAGTTAAGAACCTGCATGCTGAATAATCCTAATAAACTCATCTTTAGATCCATTCCTACTTTCACCACTCGAACACCTCGTCTAATCGAAGCCCAAAAAAGGAAAAGGAGCGCTGCACTACACGGCCGCGTTTCAACTCGGCCCGAAATTCAGACGGAATAATTACAGCATCATTTGTAATATAATAGAAAGAAAGCGGCACGTTAATGAGGCGAGGGATGAAGAGCTGTACGGCCCTGGAGCCACCTCCGGCACTCGCACAGTCCCACGGCGGAGGGAGATCAACTCTAATGAGCTCCGCAAGACATTTTTTACACGTGGAAATGGTGTTCATTAACAGCACACACGTTTCTCGGTCCTTCAGCGCATTCTGTGCCGCGTGGTGTTAAAAAGGCTTCGAAAACGAAGGGACTGTCCTGCACATCATGTGTCAAGTGGTTGTCCAATCACGTCGCGGCCTTGTTTACTCGCCCTCGCGTCTACGCTGGCGGTTTGAGACGTTCTTTTTTTTTTATTCTTCTTCTCTCTCTCTCTCTTCTTCTTCTTCTTCTTTTTTTTTTTTTTTGAGTTATGATCAAGGGTCAGATAAATGCCGTGCTGGTATCAACACGGAGTTAGGCTATTTAAAAATGCTCGCGGGTCTTATTAAAAAAAATAAAACTAAAAAAAATGCATGAGTGACACTGTGGAGGGCGACGACTTAACACCTAATTCACAGCTAAAACGCTGGATTATAATCTGCAGCGTCGAATGCACTCCTAAAACACTGGGCTATAATCTACGACTCAACACGAACACACGAAAACTCCCTGCGACGGTCTACAGAGTGCAGAATGAACACGTTATGAACACGTTACACATTCTACAGAATGCAGATTTAAGGCCCCAGACACTGGATTATAAAATATAGTGCTGTATAAACACTCGCAGGATTCAATTAAGAAAGAAAGCACTGGATTATAATCTACATTGCTGAATAAACACTCCCAACACCTAAAGCAGTGGATTTATGATCTGCAACGTTTACTTAACACCGACAGAACTGAATTAACACGTAAGGCACTGGATTATAATCTGCAGTAAGGCTTGAAATCAGTCAGTCGAGTGTACCGAGAGCACTGGATTATAATCTACATGCTCACGGTGTTGCACGACCACTTAAAGCACTGAATTAACATCTACAGTGTTGAATTATCACTTTAAACGAAAGTTCCTATATAAAGAGAATTGAGCCAACACTCTTCGCATTCCGGGATTAACAGCGACAGCGTTGAAATACCTCAACGTGCATTGAACTGACTCTCGGAGTGGCGGAAGCTTCTCTACGTTAGCCCTGTAGGATGGAATTAACACCTTTTCACAGCGTTGAATTTATATCCCAGAGCACCGAATTAGCGTCCAACGCATCTGATGAGTCGTGGTGTTGGATCAAGTCTCGCACTGCAGAATAAACACCGAGAGGAACTCTTAAAGAAGTTCGGTACAGTGCTGAGTTTGTGCTTAAGGACGAGGACGGATTAACAAGCGTAGAAATGACGCCTGTGTGGTCGGCCTGGATTTGACTGAATAGATGTTAACGTTAATCTAAGAGTTGATGAGTTAATTATGCTGTTGAGTTAAGTCTGTAGGAGCTGATAGACATTGTGTCGTACACCTGTCGCTCTGCCCAGCAGCACCGAGACACCTTCTGCTGAACTAATCTACTATTACTAAACTTAATCTCTCTCTCTCTCTCTCTCTCTCTCTCTCTCTCTCTCTCTCTCTCTCTATATATATATATATATATATATATATATATATATAGTTAGTGTTTAGTGTGTCTATATATATATATATATATATATACACACACACACACATATACAGATGTGCATGTAGGACAGCATGTACTCTGTATTCATTCTACTGATAAATACAAAGTGTAACAATGTACAAATCAAATCTACTACTGGAAGATTTACAGTATGAACAAAGTGTTTAGTAATGCATGTCAATCTGTCAGCAGTATAAATGTTTACCTTGTCTGGTCTCCCCCTTCTGAAAATATTTAAAAGGCTAATGGATAAAGGATCCCAAAAGCAGCACAGATACACCAAAAAGCTGGCTCTGAGATAATTTCCGAGGACAGAGAGCTCCTAAATGACTCGGGTGTCTTCCGATAAGCCTGTGATCGGGACGCATTCATCAAATCAGCATTGGTCACAAGTGGGAAAAAAAAAACCCACCAAAAAAAAAAAAGTTACCAAAGACACTGACATTCAGCATTGAGCTGAGTTGCCAGATCGGGAAGAACTACGCAACACAAACCATCACTTAAAAATGACTCTATCTTCCTAATAAGTGTGTCGTCATGTGGTGACTACTTTTTCTCACTGCGTTTTCAGATATAATACAAGTATAGCGTTCATACAAAAGCAAACCCGCGCGGATTTGTTTTTTCAACTAGTTGAACGGTTGCGCACAATCTGGCAACACGGGCAAACGCGTGCCCACTTCCTTCTTAAAACCTGTCAAACTTTTCCACTTTCCCATCTCCGCACCTGCCGTGTCTTTTTTTCCACCTCTCCTCTGATAATCTCAGTTTTCTTTTTTAATAAATATCCGTGATTCAATTTTGCTACTGAAATCGATGGAAGGAATCGCTGGGTTTGTACAGAAAGAATGACTGAGAAGGAGGGAAAGAGAGACAGAGGGAAAAATAGACAGAAAGAAAGAGAGAGAGAGAGAGAGAGAGAGAACGCCGAACTGGATCCACCGGTTCCTTGTGGAATTGGCTATAAATAAGGAAGCAGGAACAGCCTCTTTTATTTAAAGAGAAAAAGAAAGAATGAAAGAAGAAAAAAAAAAAAAAAAACAGGACTCGGGATTGAATTTTAACGTTAAGGGATAATATTACAGACAGTTAGCGTGGGTTGCTAACCTCCGGTTTTTTTGACAGGTTTTGGTCACTATGGCAACAACTTTAGGCTGCTGCTGTGTGGCATTAGTTTTAAAAAATCCCTTTGAGACATAAAAATATATATATATATATATATATATATATATATATATATTGAATTTCCAAACTAAGTACGTTGTAAGGAAACAAACAAAATATATGACATTTAAAAATATATATGTATGTGATTAAATAAATTAAAATAAATAAAAACGCGGCTGTACCAAGTACCGCGTAATATCGCGATATTTCAGTCACGAGATTAAAATGGGTTTACATTGATTAGGCTGGGATTAATCCGGGATTATTACTCTCTCTCTCTCTCTCTCTCTCTCTGGGTCAGTTTGATCAAGAACACCATGTTTATTCATTAAGCAGACTTGTTATGGCATTGATGAATAACATTAAGCAGAATGTTATTAAAGACATGTTGTAAGAGAGCTCGAAATATTACATTAGATTATAGCCTAACTATTGGTAATATTGCTATTTCCTGATATTTTGTATGCATGCCTAATGCATCATCGAAATAATAAAAGAAAAAAAAACCCCATAAGATATGTTTACCATTAACCATAATAATACAAATAAATAAATATATATATATATTGTCTAACAGAATATTCATGGTCAATACAGTGCTTTCTTTTCTACACAACCTTTCATCGACGTTAAACTCACTAAAATAGACATTCCTGAAATATTAACTCTGCAAATCCCTCCCTGCAGTGCTCCGATTGCAACAGGTGATCCGGTAACCGCACTGCCCGGGTTGCCAGATTGCTAGAACAAGCTCCAAGATTGGTTGCCAGATTGTATGGACAGTTCCCCAACCCAGGTTCGCACTAAAGCTCAGCTTCCCCAACCACCTTCATAATTTCATTTGGAAAACTAGATCATCTTTAGAATCCCATGTCGTTTTCTGAATCGTTATTTTGTAACAGAAATAAACGAATAGAGGACTTCGTGGAAATCTGGCAACACTGCTGCGCACAGCAGAGCGTTAGAGACCGTGATCTCTGCAATAAACACTGCAAATGGCATCGTGAATATAATAAAAACGAGCAGCTGTGGATTCATTGTGATGAGTTTGTTACCTCAGCAGTGCAGAGGAAGGATCACTGGCACCTCCTCCACAGATAAAGAAGAAGCAGGTCATGAGAAATGAAGAGATATCAGAATGTAGACGAAGCTGATCAAAACCCAGAGAAACAGATCCAACAGGCAGAGTTACACAGGGACGGGGTTGCCAGATTGGCAGTATTCAAATCAAAGTCTGGCTATTTTGTATTCCCTCTACCTTGTCTGACGCCCTTGGGGTGGTTCACTGTAATATATCTTACTATGTTGATTTGGCTATTTTTTAAAGGTCTAACATCATAAATTATACCACAGCATTCTGGACAACATTCTGATTGGTCAGCTCGGGCGCAGCGCCGGCCGCCAGGCATGTCACAGGTTTATATTTATTTATAAAAGGAATAAAAAATGTGTGATCATTGATTTGGTGAATTATTATGTAAGGAGGTGTTTCTATAAGATTAATAGACGGGTTCTCCAGTGTCAGTGCTTTGTAAATGGTCAGGAAAGTATTCAGAACAGAGGACTATGCCGTATTTCCCCCAGTTTCTTAGTAATATGACTTTTTTCCTGCCTTGTTAACGTCACAAGAGAGAAAACAGACAGGGAACGAGGCTGGGGAGGGAGCTTCCTTGTTTTCCAGACGTCCCACAATGTTAAATGTAACTATAAACGAATAAAAAGTATTATATCATTCATTAATAAATTAAAAAGGTAATCATTGAAAAATCTCCACGGAAACACCTCATTACATATTTCAGAGTGGTAACAGTGGCACTGTTATTTTATTTAAACATTTTACCTAAAGATATCTATTTTGTATAAAATTTGACTAGGAGGCAACTTTATCTGGGTAATGGTAGTTGGAAATATGCTATACTATACTGCTTTACTAGTTTGCATATGCGTGTTAACAGTTTTTTTTTTCTTTTTTACATTTTTACTTGTTTGAACTCGTTAGAGATGAATACACCTCTATTAGTTTACATTCAGGACCTTAGAGTGTGAATTTGCAGAAGAAAGCGCCACCCTTTCTGATTTATCTGGTGAAACTAAGGCAATTTATTTTTTTTGTCAGTGCTGTATTTTGTGTCTCATTGACTTCACAATGGTACGTTCAATTCAGTTCGGTTCAATTTTATTCGTATGGCGGTTTTAACGATGCACATTGCCAAGGAGCAGCTTTACAGAAATGTATAAATTCCAGATATACATTTTAAATGTGTAAAACTGTTGCTAGTGAGCAAGCCAGAGGCGGCAACGGAAAAGAAAACTCTGTGAGACGACATGAGGAAGAAACCTTGAGAGGAACCAGACTCTTGAAGGAAACCCATCCACATCTGGGTGACAACGGATAGTGCGATTGCAAATAATTTCCTTTCTACAACAGTGCTGATTTGAGTATGAGCATCAGAGTCACTTCTGACTTATTATTACAGTTCTAACTTAAAGTCTATTGTATTGATCTGAAGTTATAATTGTTCAATGTTGAGAGCAAACTGTTCTTAGCAACAGCAGTCCTAAGCCTATAAAAGGAAGAACATCCGCACCCGTCATTATGCTTTCACAGTAATCTCATGGTGATTTTTCGGCTGTCCACAGGGGGCCATCCTTAGCAGTAGTGAGTGATTTTCAGGTGATGAAAACTCCAAACAGATGCATCAGGATGGAGCTGATAGGTCCGGATAGAAGTCATGATTACTGGTAAGTCAGGAGTAGTGTAGCTCGGCAACATTGTTATCGATACAGAAGAAAAAAAAACTCAACATAAGTGATCATTTCATCAGGTTTCTCTGTTATCTCCTAAAAACAAAAGAGCAGGAACATATTTTCTCCCTCATCATTTTCCAGCCAAGTTTAATGTAATATTAATGAGAAATCCAGCATAGAAGGAGACATTGGTGCAAATGCGACTCAAAGTCCCTTTGGTGATCCACAAGATGACGAGTGTGATGTCTTCGATGGCCGTATTGGCGTGAAAGTTAAAGCGTTTGAAGCCGACCTTGTTGAGCAGAATGTGCAGACGAGGAGGCGAGAGAGCTGGACGGATTAAAGGGCTAAAGCGCCGCTGCATCGGTCTCATTAGGTAGAGATAACACAAGGCCGTTCCAATGTTGCGTTCCTTTTATACTGGGAAGTCGGGATTTCCGAGTCAACTGGAATGCCCCTGAAGTCGGATTTCCGACTCAGAAAGTCGGGAGATCCTCAGCGACCTGAGTTAAAAAACCAAAATGGCTGAATATAAGAGAAGTTTTATACTGTTTATTAGCACTTCTGTCTATTTTTGTCTCGTTTAATCAGTCATACACACAGAATTGTCCAAGTTTTATCTCTGGTCATGATGATACACTGTTTGATGTGGTATATACCGCGTAACGTGTTGTTTAAAACTGGGATTTCTAACTGATGGCTAATGTCTACCCTGGGTAATGAGTGGAACCGCCTAAGAAATTTGAAAAGGAAGCTGAAATTCCAGTTCAAAACTTGAACGTTTTAATAGGGTGAGATCAGATTCATATTCCTTCTGTAGTTGTCCGTATTCCGAAAGAGCAAGCACAATAGCACTTTTCCTGGAGGCGTCCATATTGGTTTTCCGACTTGTACAAATGGACCGTGGTTAAGTCGGGCATGGCGTCATTCCCAGCTCCCTTTCCGAGGCAAAGGGAACGCAGCATAAATCCCACTGCACTATCAGCAGGTAGTCGCAGGGCATTGTGGGTAATGTAGAAAACTATTAACCAAAATGAAACTGGAACATCATATTGATGAAAGACATTAAAACAAAACAAACAAAAATTCAACTCACAGTTTCATAACATAATACATATAGGATACAGTTTTTTCTTCCAGCTATCTATATCATATAAGGCTTCAAGCACTCTGTAGCCAATTTATCATGCACTACACCAGTTTACATAATAAACCAGTGACTCAGTGTGTGTTACATATTTTATTCAGAATCTTCTATTTATTCTTTAAGTACACAATGTACAACAATTTCCTTTGGTGTGGTGTCACAGAAACTAAAAAAAACCCCAATACAGTACAATTACAATAGCATAAAATACGATGTAAAAGTGCAGTAAAAATATGCTCTACAAATCAGCATCAGCACTGAAAAGTATACAAGTCAGTCGGTGCATATTATAAATATTAACCTAGTGCAAAAGATATACAATGAAATCTGTATATTAGAGGAGAAAGCACAGTTACATTTATCTCCGAGAGTTTTCCATACAATACAACATATGTGAAATGCGGTGCGTCTCATTTCCTATGTAAAGAGGTCAGCTAAACAGGTCATTTACATATAGCTGAGCACAAAAGGTTGCGCAAACTTTACAGCAACTTAGTCCCTGTCAGCTGTTCTAGTTATTAGCACGCTTAAAGGTTTCTGCACAGAATGTTTATTTAAGCCTCATTAATTTGTGCAACATGTTGGCTTTGGTAACCCATATTAAAAGCATACAAATTCAAGCAGGTTCAAACTGAAGCAGGTTCAGGTGAGCAGCTGAGTTGAGCCAACAGGAATCAGAACTACTTTTACTGATTACTTTGACTAAATGATGGAAGAAGCTCCATATATGTTATAAAGTATTCATTCATTCATTCATCTGCTTTTCCTCAGAAGGTCAGCCCAGTTTTCTTTATCTTCAGGCACAGATTCCTCAGCTATTCTGTTAGATAGATCCTCTCCAACAGGTCCTGGCTTGCCCCAGGTATTGGTCCAGTAGAATGTCCCTGGGGCATGCTTGTAAGGTGTCCAGATCACTTCAACTGGCTCATCTTGATTCGGAGGAGCAGCCGGGCTACTCAGAGGTTCTGCTGGGTTGTCAGACTTCTCATCATATCACAACAACCCTGCAAGAGAACCTCATTTCTGCTGTCTGCACTCGTAACCTTATTTTTTGAGTGTACAAGCTGGATGGCCTTGGAGAGCACCTTGGGTTGGTGACACCATACCCACTCTTTGGTACTGCTGGGTAGATGGGCGATGAACTTAGTGACATCCTCGCTGTGCCTCCAAATCAAGATGAGCCAGTTAAAGTGATCTGGGAACCTTACAAAGATGCCCTTAGATATCACTGGACAGACAGAAGAAGCTGTTGGAGTTTCTCAGAAGTTCTCCTTCCTTCGTCCAACAATATTGTCAATAGCGGTGAACAATCCTCCACATTCAATCAGCAGGCATTGCGCATGGACTCCTCTCGCTTTTCTGAGGTGCTGAGCAATTTTTGCTGAGCATTACTTGGAAGTCATTCAATTTCATCATGACAGCTTAGGATCACTCTGCCCTTTGTCTGACCTCTTCATCTGAGATCTGTTCAGCAAGGGTGGTGTCTACTGGGAACAGTGACACAGCCCTGAGTCCCACAGCATACACACACCCTTTCACTATGACATGGCACTAATGAAAAAAGGCGTCTATGTTATCTATGGGATCTACGGCAAATAAAGTCTTTTACTGTGTATTACTTTCCAGTTGCTAAATACAGATACTTAAGACACACACTTTTTTTTCCCCCTGGCTTTATACTTTTTATCAGTATTTACATGTCTATGCCTGTAAGCATCAGTCAACAGGGCAACAGTCATTAATAGTGCAATTATTTCAACTACTTCCTGAATCATTTAAAGGTTTATGCTAGTCACTGGGATGTTGTGCAGTCTCTCGAGTGCTATAGAAATCCTGCACACAAAGAGATGTCTGATGAAGCACAGTTACTGTTACTACTCCGAAATGGATTACTGTTATGTTTATGCATCTGTCCAGGATTCTCTTCACTGTGATATGACGAGAACCCTTGGTTGAATTTTGGTAGGATTTACAGGGAAGTTCCATTAAAACCGTAAGATGAAGGGACTAGATCTTAGAACAAAATCTAGGGCACAGCAAGGTCACATAACTGATAGTTGTCTTCCTTCCTCTTTGTCATACAAAGGTGTTACTTACCGTACTCAGGGACCTCATTTTCCTCACTGTCTATTATTTTTGTCACCGCTCCACCCGTCTTGCTGAGAATTTTGTCGGAGCAATATCTCAAGAAAGAGTGGTTAAATGTTTGCAGGATTTAGGAATCAGAGTTTGGAATGAATCCCAACAGGGCCAAAAGATCACAGCAAGATCAAAGGTTTTCCTTCAAGAGATTCCTTCATGTTTGAAGGATATTTCAAGGATACACATTCATAACAAGAAGGACAAGACTCGTCGGTGACGCATGCATCGCCATGTTCCCGAATGGTACAAAACGCTGACACTACCAGAGAGTCCATCCGGAAATGTTAAATAACTCTCCCTAAACTTCACCATTCGATCAGGTTACTCATTATATAAGACGTGTTGTTAAATCTGTTTCTTGCTCGTCTTGAGCTTCTAAACTAAAAGAGCTGTTACTATAGAAACACATTAATATAAACCTGTGATTTAACTTACAGCTGGCGTTACTGTCAGCCAATCAGATTGGAGCTACGACCGCGCTGTAGTATGGGGCAATTCACACTTAAGCTTAATAAACAACAACACATTTGCCGTCACTGACTGCAATTATATTATTTCTATTATAATAATACACACCCTATCCCATACCCTGCTTATGCTCAACAACCCCTGCACAGTAATTAATGTACTCAGCGTGTAAGCACACACGGCACGTAAACACACAGTAAACCCCACAGAGTTCCCACAGACAAGCTTTTTCATGTGTAATCCCTGAACATGGGCTTCTGTAACTGAAACCTCATCATGTGTACACACTGTATAGTAGCATGTGAGAGCTCTGACCTTTCTCAGCGAGGATGTTCACTCAAGCACTTTTAACATCTGGAGCAGCAAATATTAGTCATGTGAGCGTGAACATTGGCACTGTTACTGTAAGTGACTCTGACATGAGATAAATACCGATTTGTATAAAAATTGTACACTTCAGTTTTGAGTAATTCAAGTGTGAAATGTTCCAACATTTTGAGTCACTTTGACTGAAAACCACACTTTGAGTCTGATACACTGCTGTAAGGAGGGAGCTCTCGTCTGTTTTCGGTGCTACTTATTATTCTCGCTGTAGAGGATTTTCATTGGACTGCTAAACCTAAAGAGTACAAAGCGTGAAATACGTTTTCAGATAGTATTTCAATGAACTGATACATTTGCACAGGGATTAATCATTTGTTTTTAATGCTCTTAAAAGTTGCAAATTACATCTTCTATTTAACATATATCAACTGAAATCACATCAATAATGCATCATCTAGTATAAATATCACTACATTATTAACATTTCTGCTGCTCTTTTATTTTACGCTCGACCTAAAGCTTGGAATTAATAACCACTGATTTTTCCTAAAAAAGAAACCGAATGTAATTTATACGATAAATCACACGATGTTATCTACAAGCATGTATTTATTTAAAAAAACAAAACAGAACATGATTTAAAAAAAAAGAAAGGGAAATATTGTTTTTTGTTGTACATTTTTTTTTTTACTTCTTAAATACTAAATAAATAAATACACATTTACGGTCAACTGAGGAGTAGGACCGGAATGATTATGGATTATTTATGTGTATTAATTCAAGCCTTTTTAATGGTTGAAATTTTTTTTATTGGTAATAAAAACAACCAAAGCAACAACCAAAAAAACAAAACCAAACCACACACACACACACACACACACACACACGTTCCTTTTCCGTGTTCCATCCACCGGTAATCAGTTATAAATTATGAAACATCAGAAATTTTTTAATAAATGAGGAAAAAATGATCAATTATGGGATGTCGTGACCTGATGTTGCTATTTCACCTTGACTTTGATTCATTTGCTATAACACCACATCCTATGTTTTTATTCCATAATAATTTTAAAGATTTTATTACAAAAAAAAAAAAACCTGTTTATATTTACCTTTAACTCTGTGGAACATCCATCACCTTCTCTTGACGTTAATGAGGGATTTTCATGAACTCTTTACCTCTGAATGGTACAAAGCGCTGACACTGGAGATGAATGTTATAAACAATTTATGGGAAACATCACCATATCACCATTCACCTTTATATTTATTAATGCCATTACAAGTCATTACAAGTTGTTGCTATGGAAACAGCAACAAGCGCATTCGTATAAACTTGATTCGCGGCTGCGCTACGGTCAGAAAACTAATCAACACCTTCTGACCGATGAGGATTCATCAGCGCTGTGGTATAAAAGGGATTAATCAAGTAAATAAAAATATATTTCGGCCTTAATATTAAAATACAGAAGATTATGGATGACAGGTGTGTTCTGACGGATACGTTTCTGGCTGCACTTTTATTCTGGAATGAACTCCCTCACATACAGTATGTGCGTGCGACGTTTGTGTGTGTGTGTGTGTGTGCGTGTGTGTACCTGTTTACCTTCTCCATCAGCCCTTTAGATAACTTTTGCCTCTACGCGCGCTGAGCGCTGGTTACATTTCCACAGTGTCAAGAGATGTTTGAAGTAGAAGGGAAACCGTTACACACCCCCTCCACCACTACCACCACAACCACCACCTCTCCTCCTCCGAGCTTCTCTCTTTACTGTCTTCATTCCACTGTAGTGCTAGCAGCGCTGTCAGGATCTCTAGGTTCTCACGTGAAACTTCACAAGGTTTCTACACTCAGGTGTGAGCATAGGCATAGGTGACACGAGCACCATTAAGATGTCAGATTAAGAAAAAAAAAGAATAATAATATGAATCATCATTTAAAGATATATGCTGAATTTGTGGTCAAAGTCAACTCAGTGGAAGATATCTGATATTTGACATCCGAAATTCGTCGGCCGCGATGCGCAACCCGCAATAAAATTCTGCAGCTGGTGACGGGAATGACAAGCCGGACTTCGCTTCTTCCTCTACTTTCCTTCTAGTGCCATCACACATTATGAAACATATGAGATACTCTCAGTCGTCTGATTTATCGTTTATAAAAGCGAGAACCGCAAAAATGGATTAATCGAGGTTAGGTTTTCGAACCTTTATGGAAGGAATCTCCGGTGTCGGCTCTTTCAGAGGTTCGAGCTGTGAAGTATGTTTCCTGAATTCTTCCAGACAAAAGAGTTTACTCTTGGTGACACGACAAGCTGTTTTGTTTTTTTTTCTCCCCTGTTTAAGCTAACTTTAAGAGAGAGCGAAGAAACAGAGGAATGACTGCTCATAGCTGTTATAACGTAAGCGAGAACAGGAACTTGTTTCACCGATAAAAAGTATGCTGTGCTATTCTTTGCTTATAATAAGAGGAATAAAACAATTTGTGACATGCAAATAAGCAACTTTCCGCTGGTTACCGTAACGCTTCATCAAACCACCCCAGTTTTTCTTACTTTCCTATAACAGCTCGTCTCAAGTGTTTCGCTCTTTACTTAAAACATCGGTAATCACATTATATAAGTGGTAAGCCGAATATGGACTTGTAGAGTAGTAAACAATTCCCATTCCTAATTTGGGATGCATTAGCGAACAGGACGAATAGTTTTCAGAAGATGTGTACGTGAAGCTGCACTCTGCTTTGGCTCCAGATCAAAATTTCTTGTGACTTTCAGCTCCACCATGCATGAAAACCTCACCACACCACCACTACAGCTTCCCTTCTTCTGACACTTTTCTTTTTTTTTTTTTTTAAAACATATTAACTTCTTAAGCCATGTACTTCCCCACTGCAATGGTTTCTCCTTGTTCATATAAACTTCCACACCAACATCTGCACTCTATGAAAATCAGTCTGTATTATCTGAACCTCAGATGCAAGATACAGCCCCCAGTCATCTCCACCTAATCTGCAATCTGTTCTCTGCAGCAAAGCCACTGATCGGCTCAATGCCTTTATCGCAGTGACTCACACTGAGAATAAACATGATGGACACGGCCTTTTTTTAAACCGATGACTGTTCATGAAACCGGCTTTAGTAAAATATAAGTCGTGAATCGCTGAAGTGGATACCGAAAGTGATACTACGTCTTTCTCAGAAAACAATATCTTTGGCAGTGTTTTATTGTGATGTGGAGGTGATGACAAAAAAGAGAGGTTTTACTGAATTCCTCCTAGCATTTAGCTATACGGTTAGCGTTTGCCTTGTTGGCAACATCACAGGTTTTGCAGTTATCCTGTTGGCGGATAAATATTGTCATATTGCCATGGATACCATGCGCCTCATTTACCAAGCAGCGGTAATGTGGTATTCATGAAAAGCAGTTCGTTTGGTGGGGAAAAAATAAATAAATTAATAAACCGATCATTTCTATTCTACACTTCTGAATTCAAATATGTAAGTTGTAATTATTTTAATTATCAATATAATTATACGGATAAGGAGACCTACTAATGAGACTCTTGATTGATTATTCATGAGTTACTGTGTGGCAATTACATACATGAATTTAATAAAACATTTGTAAGAAAGAAATCCATGAATTAAAAATCCACTACGTAGGATCTATTGGCGGAAATGGCATACGGTATTCATAAGCACGTTATCAGTAGTGTACAAATCGTCGTGTTTTTCTAAGTCAGAATGAGGCCGTTATGTCTACACACGGAGCGGGAACACCTCTCCGGCTAGCGTAGGCTCTAATACATGCTTGGAAAGCGAGGTGCGAACGTTCGGTTGGTTGAATCCAACGTAGCTGGACCTTTTAGACAAACAAGTCTACAACAACAAAATCACGGAATAAATCACACGGCTAATTTAGTGAATCGTCGTGTTACTGTCTACCTTTTGTTTTTAAGATAAAACAACATGAATGAAGCAACATGATCACAGGCTGTTCTTATTATTTTAAAATGATATCTCTTCGGCTTTAAATATCGAATGAAATTCTGGTTTTGCATACTGTATAAGAATAAATCATGCTTTTTTTTTTTATTTATAAGAACACAATTGATTCGGGCAAAAATCAGTGTTCATGATATCATGGAGTTTGAATGCACAGCAAATGTAATCATACAAATACACACCCACACCCACACACACACACACACACACACACACACACACACACACACACACACTGACTTCAGATTAGAAATAAATACTCTTAAAATATATCCCCACTCCAGTCATGAAATCGTACCGGATGTCGAGCTATCGCTGTCGGCGATTTTGAACCTAATTTCATTTTCACTCTATGTTTTAACAATGTATAATGAAGGAAAGGGAATTAAAGATGACTGAGCTTGTTAGTCAGCCAGCTTGGAAAAACACGATCACTACGATAGGCTGAATAGAAAAACAGTCAATTCGCAACATGAAGATGCTTTTCAACAAAAACAAAGCAAAACCCAACAAAGAGCATTTTTTTTTTTTTTTTACTGTTTGATACATTAATTCCACTCCAGTCATGATACAATGAGGAACATCCTGTATAGGACTTGGACGTATACCAAATACTATACAGCTGTTGTTTATTCTTCTGGAAGAATATTAACACTGGCGTAACGCCAGGTACGGAAAAGTATCCTTGTCTCTGTTCTTGTTTGTATAAATAAATACATGAATTCGTATGTTGGTCATTTGCATGAATTCCTCTTCGTAATGCTAATGATAAAAATCAAAGTTTCGCGTTGGCTTAGCACATGCTGATGCATTTGCCCGAAACCTGGCAAGCGACACACAAGTTTAAAACAAAATGTGTCACAAAACCACTGATTAGCAAAACACCCTAAACCACACACAGCCATTTCCCTCATTATTAAGTATGTATCTTTCTCGAGTGCTGCCTTCTTTCCTTCCCCTCCAACAGCCAGTGCACAATCTACTTCAAAATAATTTACCACAAACACCGTTGCTTTTAACCCCATTTTCTCTCTGGAGGGAGCGAGCGAGCGCGAGAGAGAGGAAAGGAGAAGGGCCTTAAACAGAGACGAGGCAAAACCTCAGACAGTTCAGAGTTTCAGACGCCCGCATTTAGCTCCTGCAGCAGGCCAACACCGCGTGAAGCTCATCTCCTAAAGTCTGCACTTGTACATTCGACAAGGTCACACATGGCATTTTTAATCCTTCTATTCTGCTCATGACCCAATTTCAGTCTTTATAAAACGGGGCGACGTTTCCAGCATCATAGCGAACAGCACCGTCGCAATTTGAGATAATATCTAACGTGAAAATACATTCGATTAAAATGACTATAAACCCAACAAACAAACAAACATACGGATATTATTGACTCATTTACGAATTCTCTAGATTCCCTTCAAGCATAGGCATGACGGCCGTACATTTCAAATGCATCTGTTTCACATGACATCACGTAATTACATTACTTTACAGTGTATACAATGATGATAGGAAAAAAAAAAAAATGGTCTGAGCCATTGCTAATTGTGTCACGTAGTTTCTTTGCATGCAACTGGAGCTCACACGTTTTTTTCAGGAGAAAGCCATTTCCTGTTCTTAAACAACATGTGGCTTTCAGTGCATGTCTCACAAATAGAGCTCTGTTGGAAAACATTATGAGGTGTAAATAGATGATGCACCCACTGACATCTGATGGTGAGATGTAGCAGTATGTGTTTGTGTCTGTGGTTCTATCTGAGACAGCAGAAGCAAGGAGCCACTTTTAAACACCCTCTGAAGAGAACGCATCGCACACGGCACATCTATCAGTGGTGTACTTGTGAAAGTAACGGTCAACTTCACCCCTGTGCCATTATCTCTAGCTGGATCTGTATCTGTGATTGTGTTTGTTTCAGTATCAGTTTTCAAAAGACCAGGTGATGCTTTTTAGCTGTCTAGTTTCGGTGAGACTGTGCCCACTGTAGCTTCAGATTCATGTTCTTGCGTGACATGAGAAGAACCCGACGTGGTCCTCCTGTTGTAGCTCATCTTCCTAAAGGTTCGACCGTGTGTTGTGCATCCTGAGATGCTCTCCCGGGTAGTAAAAAGTGATCAGCTGAGTTACAGTATCCTTTGTATCAACGTGAACTCTCCTCTGATCTTTCTCATCAACAAGGCGTTTCCACCTAACGCTCACTGGAAGTTTTTTTGGTTTTCACACCAAACTCAAGAAACGGTCGCGCGTGAAAACCCGGGAGTTTCTGAGATACCCAAACCAGTCCGCCTGCCCTATGGTCAAAGTCAGAACGATCACATGATTTTCTGAAGAACACCAACTGAAGCTCTTGATCTTATGCATCGCACGTGACTGGCCGATTGGAAGATTATATGAGGCGGTTGTAGGCCAGAGATGTCCCCAGTGAAGTGGTTGGTGAAAATATCTATCATTATAGCTGATCTCATGCGATTTCCTCTGAAATGAGATTTGCTCCTTCTGTACTCGGTCAGATTCAAGGGTTTAGTCATGCAGGCACTCGTTCTTAAACATACAGCTTTACGTGAACGTCTCACAAATAATTATTCTTTACGACTGAAATACGCACGTGTCTTTAAAATATAATCAGAGGACGTTTGGGCTGAGAGGTTGGAATGTCTGGGAGCTGCTAGATGGCAGTGTTGGTCTTTCAAATCTTCCAGTTCAGCAGAATTACCTCCTTAAATACAGTAGTTAGAAACGCTGCTCTGACCACTACGCCATATTACCTCAACATTTTATTTCTATACTTCAAGGAAGATGCAATCAGTCCTCCATAATGAAGAATTTATTTAATTTGCTCGACGCATTAAAAAAGCATCACAGAGCGATGTGTCCGATGAATCGTCACTCGGTGTTAGTTATTTAAAAAGAAAGAAAGAAAGGCAAAGAATAACAATGTGTGTTAGACATGGTTGCATGTAATTAGACCAAATTAAATCCTTCAATTTCTACTTTGTATTCTTGGTTAATATTTCATTGAATTATTAATTACTGTGTTTATTTATATGATTGAGCAAACTATTATTATTATTATAAGCATTATTATTATTATTATTACTTTGTTTGTTTGTTTTTAGCAGCCTACCTATACAATCTCTGAAATTATTAACCATTTCATAATATAAAAGTATGGCTTCACCTTTTTAAGGTTTTTCAAATGTCTAAAATCCCGACAAAACACACCTGACATAGCTAGCTGAGCGTGCAGGACGTCCGTGCCAAGCGGCCATCCCTGTCCTTGTTCTTAGCTGCATTAGGGAAGCTGACAGACCTGCAGACGTGGAGCTTCTGCCCTCTTCTTGACGGAGTAATGATGAATAGACATGCTGATGAAAGACACGTTCTCTCTTTCTCTCTCTCTCTTGACTATTTCTCACAACCTGAACAGAAAGTCAGCAGAGTTACATCAGCCTGTGTGCTCATCACTACTTCATATCTTAATCACACAGCTCTAGAGATCATTGTAATTCACAGCCACACGCTCAGAGAGGACAAGTGCTCACGTCGACTGTCAGGTTTTTACCCAAAGCAATCATGAGCGCTGATGGCAAACCCTCCACATGTAATCTAAAGTGTGTGCACAAAAACGACTGCATGCCAGCTACGTGCTCCTCATAATTATTGCTGGTTTTACGATAATAACTGGATGTCAGAGTCTGCTTATAATATTAAAACAGGAAGTGACCTTTTCGGTAAATATGAAGCTGTGACGTGACCAGGACACCACTAGCTACGTCTCATCCCATCTGCCATTGTATTCCATCCGTTGTATATACGTTCCTTATTATATCCTGTAATATTTCTTCCAGCTTTTAAAAAGAAAGTCTTCATAGCGTAGCACTAATCTAACACAATGCTCAGGCTGCGTGCTTTGTTCTGCCCGTTGCTCAACATCTCCTTTTCCTTTCTTTCGAGGCCAGACAGAGCTTTCAGCAAGCTTTACTATTGTCTCTGCTTTATCAGAACAGAGTGGAACACAGCCAGGTGAGAGGCAGGGGTGTGTGTATGTGCCTGTATGTGAGTGTCTAGGGACTGAAATGAAAGACAGCAGCATTGATAGAGACAGTGACTCAGCCAGAAGAATCCATGTTCGATCAGCAGAAGCCAGAGAGCCTTTATGAAAGCCCTATAATTATGTTCAGAGTGCTCACACACTGCTGCGCTTGATATTGGCCAGTGCTTGGAGCTGCTGTGGATGGTTCCACCTGGATACACTAAAGAGTTTGTACTTCCCCGAAATAGTCTATGCCCAAGATTCACCGTTGCTTTAGGGGAAACTCTCACCTGAGCGAATTAATAAATAAATATATAAATAAAACCGTACTTTAAAAAGTCTATGAGTACATCGCTAGGCATTTTCATGATGATTACCAGATCAGCTAGCAAACAATGTAGGCAAGGTTAGCTAGTGGTTGCTATAGATATGGGAAGACATTCGGATCTGGAGCTTATATATGATCAAGTGGGAGTGCGTTGTCTTGTTGAGACGGCGGTTTTAGGCATGTTTAAGCTTAAACTTAAGTAACATGAGAAGATTATTTCTCAGTACAAGTCTATAGAGAGCGAGGGAACGTTTTCCGTTCTGAGGTGGGTTTCAACTGCATGGCTCTGACTATGTCGTATTGACACGAGTCACATTAACGTTACCCTGTTTCCTCAATTTAGAAAAGAGCTGCTCAATATCCTGAGACCGCACACTCCGGCTACAGCCTTGTGTTAGCTATATACCTGCCTACGTTTGGCTAATTTAAGAAACACACATGCACAAAAAACAAACTTTCAAGCTGGAGTCAAGATGAGAACACTAGGGTCGATCCTCAGTTAAGGTGAGAGTGTGACGAGGGAGTTATTCAGGCCATCAGAAGTATCAGGATGGCTGTGCAAAGACAAATTGTGTTAATGTAACACAATTCTATCATGTGGTACAACTGTCCAGGTAAATTCAAAGAGCTTTTTTTCAGTGTGTGGAAATGACAGCGCTGGAGCATGAATGTGATCAGAGAGAAGTGAAAAACACGAGCAATTTGGTCATTTGTGGTGCGTACACATTCCAACAAACCACACTCTAATTTATCAGCCTGTTTATCTACAGCGTTTCTGTAAGAACTGGAGAATCTTTGCATGATATATGCATTGGAGTTCCTCTTATACTACTCCATATTCGTCCCTGCTTGTAGCACACAACATTCTGTCGTAAGGCGCATTTAAGATCCCTTATAAAGGTCTGCATATAGACCCAAGAGATCGATATGAACGCAGGACGATAATCATCAGTGGCCCATATGGTGGATGGGCCTTGCAGGACATTACTGAGTCACAGTATTCTCCACACAGTGCAATAATATTGGATTCATTTTTCAAGAATTGGAATGTCAATATGATGTCCAATGGAGCAGTGAAACAACAACCGGACTGCAGGTAATGCTTTGTAAAGGAGGTTTGGTTTTTCATCACTTTTGGTACATTTATGTGAGAATAAACTGCAGAGCTCTGGCATCGTGTGGATTGGACTGTCAAGTGGTTTCATTAAACTTCAGGAGCAAGATGTCTGACATTTCTTTCGCAAACATGAATGCCTGAACAAGCCAGTATGTCACGGTTAACTGTAGTATATATCAAGCTTTATGCACTTTAAGACCTCCGAGTTCTTTGGCTTCCTCCTAATCGCTGGTAGGTGGATTGGTGATTATGTCCAAGGTGTATTTCCAACCTCAGCCTTCAGTATATGTCGTGACCCTGAGCAGGATGAAGTGCTTATTAAAGATAAAAAAAAATGTAAGTTAATATCCTGATGTTCTTCCTTACGCATTAATCACAGCAGGGTCAAGACGAATGGTATCCCTCTGGAGTATGTAGGCTCAGCAGGCCCTTGCTTGATCCCCCAGCAGGACAGGACAGTGACAGTGGTGTATTTTCTGGGACTCATCAACCGAGCTACCTTAGTCCCACTACAGCATACTGATTGGTTTAACCCATCGGTATTCAATATCAGGAAACCTGTGTGTGAGTGTACTTCCTGAAGAAAAGCCAAGAATCGCAGTGATGAGCCACAGCTGGGGTTCAGAGTACTAGAAGTCACACTAAGCAAATGCATACGCTTAGTATTAACCATTAACTGTACGAAAAATGGACAGCATGCTTCTGTTCGCTCTTATTTTATAGAAATAAAGCCAAAATACCTCCACCATGTTAAGTCTATGCAATAGGGACTTTCTCCTTCTGGAGTTCAAGAGTCAAAATCAGTAGCATTTCAAAGAAAATGGCTTACAATTACAGCAGCAGAGGTGGCAACATATATGGCTTATTGGTAGCATTTACAATATTTGACCTTTTGCTACAGCGATATGCAAGACACTTGAAAGCTACACTTTTCTTCTTGCTCAGTTGAAGCAGCATTGAGACCAAAGGTGCATACAGTTTGCCTCGAGCAAAAGCAAATATACTGAAGGGGAAAAGAAACAGGATATGAAAGATACACATTTGCTTCTAGTAGCAGTTATTTTTGCTTTGGGTTCACTTTATCTAGGTTAATGTTGTCTTGTGAATTCATGAACTTTCTTTAAATGAAGAAAGTGGGCCTATGGTCTCTTTGCACTGTAAAAAAAAAAAAAAAACAGAGCAGCTGATGATTAGAAATGTCACACTGAACATTTGCCTCACCAATTTTTAATAACCTTTCTATTCATTCTCTCAAAAATAACAAACCACCATGACTACCTGTAATTGTGTGGTGAGAGAAAAATCTTGATGAAAATCTAGGTTGATAGTGGCTTCAACATCCACCACCACTATCACAATGTTTATTGGGGCAATTCAACGGTATCACATGAGTGGTTTGCTCAAGTGTTGCTAAAATTATACATCTGGATATGAGTGAGGGAAAATGAAATTGGTCAACTGTTTGCATAAATGGTGAAAAGTGGTTTCAAATTTTTTTTTTTTTTTTTTTTTTTTTTTTTTTAAAAAAAACCCCCCAAATTTTTCATTCATGCATGAACATACAGCTCATTTAATAATAATAGAATGTGGGATTTTTCTTGTTAGGAAAGTTGTAATGTCTGTAATTTTATTTTTTTTTTATATTGAAAAATATGCCATGCTAAACATTAAGCTGTGACCAACTTCACAGCCTTCCTTACCAAATGTTTATTTTCCTTTCCACTATGCCGAATTTCTCATATTGTTCACAAAAGCCACCAGATGTAACTAAGATATCTCGCTGTTATTCTACCAGTCTACCTTTCCCATCTCAGACATACAGTGGTAAAAAACACCTCGCTGATTTGTGTGCAGGACAAAAGTGCAATCTGGCTGCATCCTTCATCCCCTTGTGCTTTATGGCGCCTTTGCGGCCCTCCACTGTTTGCAGAGGATTGATAATCACCACGGTCCATCTCCTCGGAGGGCTGTTGGGGAAAAAAAATGATGTGCTTGGGCTGCAAACGAATAGAATTGTTATGTGGAGCACTGCAGTGTGTGTTTGTGTGAGCGTGCATATCCACCAGGCAACTCTTCCAAGGTCAAAGCTTTCCTCTTTGTCCAGTTAGGAACAAGGGAATAACTCTCGGGAGACTGAACTCTTTATCCACAAAATCTCTCAAATGTTAGGAGTCTGAATGGAGTCTGAGGACGGGGGCTGTGGACAAGTCAGCATGAAGGGTGATAATAATGTTTATGGTAATAATGATGATGAAGAATATTGTCACTGTTATTAATTACATATGGAGTACAATGAACAACTTGAGTTCAAATGATCTTGTCTGCTGTTTCAACAAAATATAGTCGGTGAAACATAATTAATCTGATTGACATTTCTGGCTTCAAGGATGGAAAGAGATCATTTCAGCCATCCAAAAGGCTGCCAAAAGGGCTACAGCAACATTAAAAGAGCTGCAGGAATATCTGGCAAGTACTGGTCACTCACTCCATGTGACATCCAAGCCTGCCTATGGCAAAATGTGCAACGTTCTAATGAGACCAAGGTAGAGACCAAGATTTTTGTCCTTAATTCTAAAAGACACGTTTGGTGCAAAAACAAGATGGCTTATCACCCAAAGAACACGGTGAAGCACAGTGGTGTCAGCATCATGCTGGAATAAGAGCTGACATGATATATCTTGGTTACGTTTTTTTACACCACAAAAACTGGAATGTGTAGCTCTATTCACCCACTGTATCTGCTTTAGAGGTGCTGTATAACGGGTAACCCTGTACTCTTCCTGGGTTATGCAAAGAAAAGAATCTAACTGTAATGTAACACGTCACAAATAAAGGCTTTCTCCTTCTTTTGAGTGGTGGCTGGAAACCCATATCCCACACAGACATGAGAAACTCTGCACACACAATAACTAAAGCTTGAATTGGGTTGAATTGGGGTGAATGGGGTCCTGGAATTGTGAGGCAGCAACATTGCCTGCTGCACCACCATGCCACCCTGAAGCAAACACTAACCCCAAAATATCGGTGGCTCACCTTGTTTTAAAATATTTTCAGAGGTTTTCAGCCACACCTGTGTCATTACTGAGCCTCCATGCCCTTTCCCATTCAGTAATCTGGTTCCACCACCAATACCACGGACACTATTGACATTGTTACCAACCTACCACACCCTCATCTTTGCTGCAGTGGATCATTTTTTCTAAAACCTGCAACCAATTCCAGCAAACACCTCTAGCCCCAGCCTACCCAGTTATGGTTTTTCAGAGCAAGTGGAACACAGGAACCTGGGAAGTCCCTGTGGCACTCCTACAAAGGTCAAACCCTGGTTACAGTGAATACTAGAGTTCCAAGCGCTGCTAATACTATATTAGCTTTCTGCAAGACATGTGAATCTCTACCTTTTCTTATATAAATTCAGTCATTCCTTTTCAGTGCTCTGTAGGGCAGTTAACCAGTTAACCAGTTTCATGTCACACTCCTTGACTTATAGGTAGATCCTAGAACATTGGTCAGTTATACCAGCTTTACAATGCTAGACTCTCAACATCATAGAGGGCATCTTCAGTTCAGATAAGACAATTTGCAAGTTGGGGTGTTAAACGGGGTCTTAAAAGAGCAATAATTCAAGACTATTATCAGTTTAAAAACCGCGTATGCTTACATAAAGCTTCTTTATTGGGTTTTGGGCCAAACTGCACAGTCATTCTAGCTAAAGATGATCAGATCCCCTGCAGTGTTCTGACTAAAACATAGAAAGCATGATTCACATCATCACATGTTCAAAAGAGTCAAAGGCTCCTTTTCTCGCTCACAATTTTCCAGCCACCTTCAACATCATATTAATGAGAAAATGTAGCAGTGTAGCACTAGTGGAGATAGCAAACACTGGACTCAAGAATGCAATGCAGCTACATGATGCAGTGAAGACACTGAGTTATGGCAGAGACTAGAGTGAGGGTTAGCTTGGCTAGTTGATGAACGTTGAAGCTTTGCAAGCTGAACTGTTTAATCAGAATGTACAGACGAGGAGGAGAGAGAACTCAACAAACTCAAAGACTTAAGCACTGCTGCATCACTCTCTTTAGGTAGAGCTTAAGCAAGGGCTAAATCTAGGAAACAATGTTTCTTTAAGCTTGAAAACTACTTCTGCAATAATCAAGCTTGCTTCTATGATCAACCTACCTATGGTACTACAAAAAACACTGTTCTTTTAAGGTACAAAATAGTAGCTGAAAACTGAAAGTCAGTGTGTTTTACTATAACGTTCGCCATATGAGTGAGCCTCATCATGTATTTGACTCCAAATCATCCTGCGTCTTCTGCCCTCTAGTTAGTTTTGTCAGACTGTGTATCTGCCGATACACAGACTCCTGTTAGCTCTACCTCAGACACACTGCTGGCTAATTGAAAGTTCCTAGAAGAATAACAGATGAAGGGAAACTGTGAAATGAAGCTGGATTCCTCAGAGATTCAGCTGTTCATAGAAACCCCGCTGCCTCTCGGTGTTTAGTGTTATCGGCCAGGATGTGCAGATTAGAGAACATTTCCCCACCTTGGCTGCCAGTCAAGGATTAAGTCATGAGTCTTCTAGGTTTAACCACAGATCAGGCTGCTTTCACTCCTGTGGAGCATAAATGGTAAATATCAGAAGGGTTTCCTAACCTCACTACATCCCAGCTTTAAATAATCATGTCATCTTGGTCATTACCGAGAATAAAGATGATGAGTAATTCAAAGAAGTCATTTTAAACACTTGAATAGCAATAACGTTAAGTTCACACAGTATCACAGTGTTATAAACAATGTTTAAAATGGAATAAAAATGTACAAGTTCTAATTCCACTATAGATGATGGACAGTGTGTCTACTCTAACACCCACTACGTTGCCTTTGATAATAAGTATATTAATTTTTAAATCAATAAAAATAGATGGTTTCAGAGATGTTTTCAGTATGTGGGGCCCCTGTGAATGTTTCATAGCAGAACTGTTTTTCATCAAACGAGAGTACAATCTTTAAAAAGGTAGGAAAAGATCAGCTCTTTTTAGTGATCTGCGTGAAAAGCTGGAGTGGGCAGTCTTACTCACATGCAGGAAGATGTGGGCAGTTTTACTGTCATGTAGGTGGGTACGGGCAGTTTTTGCTCTCATGCAGTCTGGAGTGGGAAGTTTTACTCTCATGCAGGTGGGAGCGGGCAGTCAGATGTGAAGCTCACTGTGTAAAAAAAAGGCCACACTGTTTAACATGGAAACATATCGAACATGGCTGGTTACTTGAGGTGGTGTGCTCTCATTCCGCATTCATCCATTCATCTTCAGTAAATGGTCAAGGTCTCTGTGGCTTAAATCACTAATTTGATCATTATACATTCCTGTGGACTGTAATAACCAGGGGACTGATCAGAATTTTTAAGAACAGAACACCACTAGTGTGAACGCACGTTTGTGTGAAGTATAAATGATGCGTTTTGAACATATGCGGTAAAGGAAAATTCAAGGCGGGTTTTCTATATTCTGTGAAAATTATTTTTCCAATGCCTTTCACTTTCACTTTTATTTTTTCAGGGAAAAATAAAATAGCATATTCACTCTGCAACTACAACCACTGTTTAAAATATTTTCCAAATTGGTAGTGTGCTCAGCGGAATTTAACAAGCTATTATTCATTTTACATGACTTGAATGCCTTAACAAATGAAACCTTTTTACTAAGTATTAGAGTAAGCAGTAGCAGTCATTGTGAGAACAACAGCTTTGACTCATTTCTGTTTTTTTTTTTTTCTTTTTTCAAGCTAGCTGTTAATTTAGTCATTTTGTAGACCATGTAACAACACATTAGGGACATCTACAAATCAGAGGATGAGTGCAAACTGCAATCTGGGTATTAAATTCAATTTAATTTCTTATTTCGATAGCACTTTTCACAATAGTCGTTGACATTTTTAAAACAGCTTTACATAAACCTGGATGTAGATTTAGGACTCTAATAAACAAGCCAGAGGCGAAGGTGGTGAGGACAAATTCCCTGAGGAAGAAAACCAGACTAACAAGGGAACCCATCCTCTTATGAGTGATAGTGGGATTATAACCAGGACATTATACAGTGATCATCATTGTCAAGTTCAAGACCAAGTCTAGCTGAAATCAAGACAAGACAGAGTCTTTAGGGGGTTGAGGCCAAGTCACGATTGAGTCCAAATGAAAGCAAAACTAAGCCAAGATTAAGACTGAAAAACCATCAAAGACATTACTTCGACTAGTTGGCTTCATTTGTACATTGCACGAAAAATTAGGCTGTTTTGTAAAAGGCTTCTTAATTCTTGTTAAACTTGTGCTTGTGAAAATAAAAGGCAACACAAGTCCATATTTTGCAATGCCAAGTACAAATTCAATAAGTACAAATCAATACAAAATAAAAATAATTTTCAGTCAATACTGAAAAAGTCTCAGGTTCATCAACCCTACTGTTAAGACTGGAATACTAACTTCTTCCATTTGGTTTTCATCCATTTATCCATCCATACATCCAAGCATTATCTATACTGCTTATCCATTAAGGGTTGCAGAGAAGCTGCAGCCAATCCCAGCTGACTTTGGGCAAGAGGTGGGGTACACCTTGGGCTGGTTGCGAATCTATTGCTTTGCTAACACAGAGACCATTCACACTCACATTCACACTTATGGGCAATTTAGAGTAGCCAGTTGACCTAATTTACATGTCTTTGGGCAGTAGAAAGAAAGCAGAGTACCTGGAGGAAACCCTTGTAAGAAGGGGGAGAACATGAAAACTCCACACAGGAAGGCAACAGTTGCTGGCAGAACCCAGAACCTTCTTGCTATGAGGTGATAGTGCTAACCACTACACCACTGTGTTGCCCTTGATTTTACCCATCACTTAAAAATCCCCTGAACTCTTTATTTCCCCTGGATATTTTAAGTTTAATTTCTCGTGTATGCTGTTTCTAATTATATAAATCAGTGTTTCGGTTAAGCACAAGACAATACACATGTTTTTCCTTCAAAAAGAGATTTAAAAAAGGATTCTGATTTGCGAGTGTCCTTTTGACACAGTAATTGCCCATAATTTATTTGGACAGTCCAATATAGAGATTATAGAACTTCAAACCATCTAGTCAGTAATGAAACGACCTATCAACTAATACCCAGCAACACATCAAATAAAATATAGTGTAAGTGTTTTTCACAACATATTGTATCAGAGTCCATTTGGACTAAAATTCTGACAGGACTGGGACAAGTTTAATGTCTGTAGCTGATCTGCTAATTGCCTGAGGTTGACATTTCATACCTCTGTTATGCTGATGACACTCAACTCATCCTCACCATTCTTGCTTATACACTCATGTTTCTGCACAGATCTAGAATGTTTGGCAGACATCTTATCAGGGCTGGATGAGGGAATAGGTAGCTCAGTGGTTAGTGTTAAAACACTGATGCTTGCCTACAAAGCCAAAACAAACCAGTGCTCTATCTGTAGGCTCTTGTCAAACTTCACTCAACGCTATGTTCCCTTTGTGGCTTGACTTGACCCATCATCCCTCAAGTACAAAGAAGATTCTTGTTTGTGCATCAAGATTCTTATTTGTTCTGGCGCTCAGGTGGTGGAATGAACTCCCGCTGGGTGTCTGAACACCTAAGTCACTGTCTTCAAATGGTGACTGAAGACCTACCGCGTCAACAAACACAGGATACACTATGTGGCCAAACGTTTGTGAACACCTGGCCATCACTACCTATGTTGTAATCTTTCCCAAACTGTTGCCACATTGCTGGAAGCACACAATTTTACAAGAGGTCTTTGCATGCCGTAGCTTTAAGATTTTCATTCACTAGAACTGAGAAGCGAAGCCCGACCATGTTCCAGTATGACAATGGTACTGTGCAAAAATCCATGAATACATGGTTTGCCCAGGTTGGAGTGGAAGAACTCGAGTGTCCTGAACAGAGCCCTGACCTCAACCCTACTGAACACCTTTGGGATGATTTGGAAAGCTGACTGCACCCCAGGCCTCCTCATCCAACATCAGTGCCTGACCTCACTAATGCGCTTGTGGCTGGATGATCAAAAATCCACAGCCATGCTCCACAATGCAGTTGAAATCCTTCTCAGAAGAGTCGAGGTTATCTGGATTGTGATGGTTAAAAAGCACATATGGGCGTCATGTTAGGTGCTCACAAAATTCTGGACATATATTTAGTATGTTTAGACCATAACCAAGCCTAAGAATATGTTTTTGATGGAGATTACAATGCAAGTTTGTCACTCTGCATGGAGTAATTTGCTAAACTGTAAAATATTAATATAAATACATCAACAACAATAAAAACTTACTATGTAGCATGGAATAAAAGTAGTCCATGGAGTATGTATAGATTATCTACTCAACATTAACAACCAAAAAAACTGACCATCACTGGTTTCTGACGGTTGACTGACAAAGCACTGCCCAATTATTTTGGACACCGTGTTCATTTTGTATAGGCTATATACCGTCGTAGCATCCTGACTTTTACTGTAGAGTTTTGAATGCGTTTAGCTTCAATTCCCATTTAAATGAACAAGAAATTGAAAAGGTTCTTCTAAACCTCCATTGTGTAGGAGCGTGCAGAAGCAATTGTGTGAGAACTCCAACTTCAGTTCAGGTGTGACTGAAAGGCTTTCTTTTGTGCAAACCCGGGACAAACCACACACTTGACAGGTAAATTTTGCCCCCTCCCATGTATGTGAACTAACAGCAGCCACTCCAACCACATGCCTTTCCCATCAACTATCAGAGCGGAGGTCTCACTGTCTGCGGTAAACCCACTTGAAGGAATGAGACGTGGGCAGAGGAGAAACTCTCACCCTTTCAATACACGTGTGACAGCACGAGATGGAGCTGGGTGAGACTTCCAGTACGCTGTGGGCGATTTTACCATCAGACAGGTGAATTATGAGTCTTTCATCTTCACATTACTGTACTGTTATCATTATAGGACAACCACTCATACACAGAGTCTGTGACTCAAAACAGGATGAGAAAGAGAAAATGAGCACCAACTGGGCGAGATATTAAACTAATGGAATGACCAGAAGTGAAACCTTAGAGCATGGAAGTATGTAAAGTATTGTGTTATTATTAATAGTTTTATAATAATAATCATGTGAATAACAGAGTAAACATGTAAAATAACTATCACTGTGTCCCAATTTGATTTTCAGCATCGCATCAATGTGAAGTTTGACTCATACTGAAACCTACAAATTCAATGTTTTTGCTTTTATTTAAATCTTTCATTGTTTTTGTTGAAATTACATCTTTTTACATCCAGATGTTTCTGTTGCAAGGCAAACTGTCACAAGAAAATCACTCAGTGAGTCAGTCTTCCTGTAAGCATGCAGAACATTCCCAACTCTCTCTCTCTCTCTCTCTCTCTCTCTCTCTCTCTCTCTCTCTCTCTCACACACACACACACACACACACACACACACACACACACACACACACACACACACACACACACATACTGTTTTATCTCTTTTCTGATCAGGTGTGTTGGTGTGAGTGTGAAAATTGTGCAAACCCCAAAGCAACCAAAAATTGGTCTTGTCACAAACACTAGTATGCAAAAGTTATTGCACGCTTTCTGACAGCGTCTTCATTTTTACCAGTTTTACTATTTTCGGCTATTTTAGAATGATAATGAACACATGGACCCAATGAGGTCTTGCGTGGATTTATTCATTGAAAAAAATGTTGAACAAAAAACAAAACAAAAACGCAGTTCTTTTATGCTTTAAATTCTTTACAGTGTTCCTGTTGAAGCTTTGCATGCTCATCAACTAAAGATACAGGTCACGAGCTCCCGTTCAGAAACCTGGAAAGATCTCCTAGGATTTTCACTTACAGCAGTCTCTAGAGTTTATATAGTATGCATGTTTTCAGGAGGTGGGAGAAAACCAGAGGAAACCCATGTAAACATGGGTAAAACATGTATACCTCAGCACAGACACTAAAAATCAGGACAAATGATTGGAATTTATTAACTAGTCTCTTATATAATTCACCATATTTGTCCATACTACAGCATATTTGCTATTTAATCTCCAGAACTGATAGGGTGTATATGGATTTTTGGAAAGCTGGTCTTATCTGCTCTTGGGTAAATATTACCACAGAGATTTTGTCGTCTGAGCACGGCTGAGGTGACACTTTTATATTTTGTCTTTTATCAGTTTGAGACAACAGGACACCAGTCATTCACCAATCTTATTACTGCTCACCTCAAGTAAAATCCAGTTTATTAGTTGTGACAAAAACTTGTTTTCATAAAAGGAAAAGGACAGAGGCTGCAAAGGAAACAAATGTGGTCCTAAAAGATGTCTGAGACTTAGAGGTGCTTAGTATAGGAAAGGTTAAAGGTGGTTTTGGATTTGAACCAATGTCCATGTTCCTGGCAAGTGTCAACTCCAGCAAGCACAGATGTTCAGAACAGCACAGGAGGACTCAAAACTCTTAGCTTCTCTACTGTCTATGCAGTAGTAATCCTTTACAATTTGTTTTTACAGATGGTAAGTTAGATGCAAGCACAAACATAATACATCTCAAAATAAACAAACAAACAAACATCCATCCATCCATCCATCCATTATCTATAGCGCTTTATCCGTCTGGGTGGCGGGGAAGCTGGAGCCAATCCCAGC
>JAQQZR010000035.1:24424497-24435418 GCA_030068235.1 Notoglanidium macrostoma | reverse complement strand
CTGGGTGACCCGGGGATCGAACCCAGGACCTTCTTGCTGTGAGGCGACAGTGCTAACCACCGCACCACCGCACCACCGTGTAGTACCTGTCATATTAATCAAATTCTGTGTAAAACGGTCTGTGACTTATCAGCAAAATGTTCACACTGGGAACTCCTTCCATAAAAACTAAATAAGCACACAATTGTTCTATTATACATGTAAATGAACTACTATTATAGAAAAGATAACGAATTTGAATGAGCACATTAATATAAACGTCTGTTTTGCCTCGTGAATATCGTCGGAGCTGTTATAAAGAACCCGTCCTGACCAATCAGAATGGAGATTCCAGCAGCGCTGTGGTATAAACGTAGTCACTTAGATATGATATAACTATTTCATTCCTAGTTTTTTGAGGTGATAACAAGATGAATTCAAGGCAATACTTCGCTAAAGGTCACCGGAACAGATCCAGCTCTGAAACCTTGAATTTAATATAAACTCAGCATCCAGAACTAACCGTGTGTCATCCATGCCTCAGCAGTGCTGGGTCAGTTCGCTGAACCGTAACGCTGAACCCTGCACAGTCATTTGTTCTAAATAACATCCCTCACAGACAACATGAACCCTTACTGATGATGCGCACCATCATCACTGTCTCTATTAGATCATTACAGCCTGTCAGGCTCAAAGCCTAACAGAGCGAGTGTGTTCTCTGAATGCTAATAATGACGCCATTCTGCTGTACATTGGGATGCCACGTACCGGCAAGACCGTGCTTCAGAATTTACACAACCAGAACTATTGGCAAGATTTCGCAATGAGAGTGCGTGAGATCACTTATACCGCCCAGGGCTATGGTCGAACGGTCTTTTTTTTGCTTAGGAAGGTTCCTAACTGAGTGAATTTACCTGGAAATCGCTAATGGCTGCCATGATAAGAGGTGATCAAATTCTCTAATTGCTAAGCAAATGTGCGTCAGTGCTTCTTATCTTCTTTGGCACAGGCATGGGGTACACTGAACCATCCTTTATGAAGGAAAAGGAGATAATGTTGTCCCAGGGTTCCTAGATTCTTTTAGCTTAGGAATTCTCCTTCACGTCTTTCCTTGACCTCATGACGTTTTCCATTGGAAAAGTGGTTGGGAAAGGACATAGGATGGATTATTGGACCGTAGCCCAAGAATGGGAAGTAATTAGTGACAGGAAGTGTTCATGTGGCAGTTCAGTACTCAGGGGAGAGGGCCCTCTGCTGGCACAAAGGTGTCATAGCAGGAGCTGGTGCGAAAACAAGAACTATATTGTTTCAATGACAATCTGTAACATTAAGTATAATTAGGTAAATTGCTACAGCAGTTTTATGGGAAATGCTGTTAATGGAAAATAATCAGCTTAGGAGTCGTACTTCAGTCAATCATAGATAAATTGCATAAATAAATGTAAACAAGTAAGACAAATGTGGATGGATACCATCTGACTTAGTATGAAGTGAGAAGTACGAGCCCTATCTCTAATGTTAAAGTGCGACGTGAACATTTTTCACCCTGATCTGGGTGAATACTTTTGAAATCACGTTGGTCTGCTCATAATCCATTAAACATGGAATTTGAAAGCACCTGAACATTACGCTTAATGAACACCCCATTATCTCACCTCAAATAATCTCTCAGGAATGTTCTTGTGTTGGCCTTGAGACGTCAACATCTTCTATTTCATCCGCTATTGGTATTCAGAGTCTGTATGTATCTAATAGCTAAGCATCAGACAGCACTTTGCATGAAGGTCCTTTAGCATGTCAATGATTTCATCCCCTTTTAATCTCAGTCCTGCTTTGCAAGCGCAGCACGAGCAGGTGAGGAGAAAGTTCGCTGTATGTCTCGGCGATTGCTCATTTTTCATGGCCTGGATGAAGGATTTTGCACTTGAAGGCTGATGATGTGATGTGTCTGACAGTGTCCTTGTTGTAGCTGATAAAATGGGAACAGGAACGCTAATCTTTGCTAGACTCCCACACACACACAGACAAACAGACCAAATAGTCACTCTTGTTATTATCTAATAGCTAATGGCTTAGCTCATTTCCACAATGCTTGTATACACTTGCGTGAGTGACCACGCCTACTTTTATATCTTCCACCAATATGCATTGATATGGCTTGAGCTTGGTCTTGTAATCTCAAAGCAACTTATTAGTGCCACTGATTCAATGAAATAAACACAATACACCTTCAGTCTGTGTTTCCTGTCCCCATTGCCAGTAATATCATAAACCAGGGTTGCCTTTTTTCAGCAAACCAACATCTGAAAAACCACACAAAGGACTTGAGTATAGTCTCCAGAATTTGTCAGTATATCTTACAGTATATCATAGACACACTGTCTGCACTTGGACATTTATTTGATTTAAATCTGATTGTTAGCTATAAAACAAGATCTTTGTAAAATTTGTAAAACCCCAATTTGGCAACATTAATGGTTTTCTCAGCTGCTCCTCCCCTGAGCATGGGGCAGCATGATTTCTGCCCCAGATGACCTCTATTAGCTTGTTGCAGTTCCTGTTTTTTGAACACTATGTGCAATAATACTGTTTACTGTAAAAAACCAAGCAAAAAAAAAAACCCAAAACGAACAAAAAAACCCCTGTAAATGTATTATAATTACCCTGTAGTACGGTTGCCAGTAAAGCACTGTTACAGTAAATAACTGTAAAACATAGAGTACTCTTTTACATAAAATTGAGCAGAAGGTTAACTGTGGACCCAACCACGCTGACGTGTAACTCAAAGCCGTAACCACTGAGCCGCCACGACTAACATGCTGATTAATGTTAGCCCAGCTATAAGGTTAAACCCGAGATCAACACAAGGAGAACTTTACCCCTGCCAAAAACACCATGCGTCCCTTTTTTTTTTTTTTTTGGCATTTGACTGTAAACCAAAGCACTGCTGTGTAAAAATACTATCCTGTAAAATAATAAAACATTATTATTATTTTTACATTTAATTTTGGTACTGATGCTCCTTTATAAATTAAAAAAAGGTAACTAGAAATGTCATATAATTTTACGTTAGAGTTTCGTTTGTGGTTTCGGGGAAGATTTATGGAGAGGAGGATGTTATAAATTCTGAATTTATTAATCAAAAATGTAATCACTGGAAAAATGCTGCGTCGTAAGGGGAGTAAAACACATCAGGAAGTGCCGTTACAGGAAAACAATCAACTACGGGGTGAGTACTTTTTGTAAACTGTAATCACAGGGTTTATTATTTTATAAACAGGTGCGCTTCCCATAGAGTTTTATTCATTACTCGTTATTATTTACGCGTAATAAAATGCTCAAACAAGAAAAAAAACCTTTTTTCAGAATTCAGAAGACGTCGATAGCATGAGTAACACAGCAAACTATAAGGAGGTTATCTGTGTGTTTGGCCAGTGATCATGACGCAAAACCCAGGCTCATATCTGAAGACTTCTCCCTCACTCTCAGAGTCGGGATTTAATAATCGATCCTGGTATTGACACAAACATGTCTCGGGAATCATGATGAAGTCTTTCCTCATCAAATAAGCATTAGCAAAGAAATGAGGACGGCCTGAGCGTTAGAGAAAAAAATAATCGCTGGGAGAAATCCATTATAGGTTAGTTGAGTGTGCAATAAAAAGCGCTTTGGTTCATCATTAGGTTCCTGAATTAAATGGACAGACTAACTCCAAAGTCTTGTGCAGCGGATGACCAGGTTCAACATCGGTTCTTCAGGAGAACAGGTTCAGGTGTGTTCTTTCTCTCTGAGATCGTCTATATTATTACTGACTGTATCACATCCTGCTCTTAGCCCAGTCTATGCACCAACTGGCCCTGACCTTAATCACTTATTTATCTAAGTGTCCAGTGCTCCGACGCTCTGTAAAAGAACAGAGATGAGAGGCGACGACCTGAGAGCCACTTTGGTGAAGCAGAGAAAATGGCACCCTGCCGCTCTCAGCCCAGCTTTTTATCCATGTGTACTGGTGTGTGTCCACCGATGTGGATTGCTTGTGAGGGGCCACTTAACACACAGATTGAGGCGTATTACTATCACATCACTCCACCTGCAGCAGAGTGAGAGGAAACTGCGCGGATAAATGTCAAATACGCCAGGGTTTGTTTGTATGTTTAGTCGTCAGGAGTAAAGCGGAAATTTTTTTGGCGCTTTTTCTGGTGCAAGTAGAAACGACGTCTGAAACGTTTGCACTAATTTCAACCTTTAAATGGTCTTATTCTATGTAAACTACAGCCCCACAGTTTATTTCTTCCGGAACAGCGTTCTGTCCGTATCCCTGATATCTCCACTTTTAATCAGGTTTAATGCATTTCATTAGAAGTCATTTGATGACACATGAATGATTTTACAATGTGCGAAATAGTCCAAATAAGGAAATACCATTGAATTATAATATTATAAACTTTGTGCTGATTAACTGATTAACACTAAGCAGGTTTACTCATTTGGGGAACAGTATCAGTATCAGTATAGTATTCCAAAAAAAAAACAAAAAAAAAACGGTGTTGATGCATCACTAATGAAATGAATCCATTACTCCTAGTGTGTGTGTGTGTGTGTGTGTGTGTGTGTGTGTGTGTTCTTAGAGGACGACAGTTAGTCATGCATGACGGGAAACAATGAAACATGGTGTCTCTCTGCTGAGAATCGGTGTAACAATCTTATTAGCAAGTGGGAAATTCAATTCAGCAACTAAGACAAAGTGAAGCAGAAAGACAGAGGAGAGAAAAAGTCCTCTGCTGTCTGAGACTAATTGTACCTTTGAGTTATTAAATATTATCAGCTTTTATTCTCTAAACCATGAAAATTCTGACCTGTCCTGAACCACTAAGGGTGCCACTGAAGCATGCTGCTGTAAGCGCTTTACAGGAGGATATAATCCTCCGTGAATCATAATTATTACATCCTAATAGAGTCAGCGTTAGAGCACTCGTAGAGACAAGTCTATTAATGTGTTTTGAATCATCCTGAATGACTTTAATGCACTATTGTGACAAAAAAAAATCGGAACTAACATGAAACACGAGGATGCTCACAGCTGAGATATTTATCCGTGTTTCATTTTGAAGAAAAGAAAAAAAGTCGACTTAACGGGGAAAAGCACAGAGATATTCAATATCACTGTGAAATTTCAGCGACTCTTTAAGCAAAGATTAATTAACTTCATTACGCCGCAGGGCTCGGATGATCGATAGCTGGACGTGCGCCTATATTTCAGTGTTTTTGGCAATGTCTGGAAATGGATCTGCATCTTCATTACTTACGCCAGACTCCTGAAAAGCCCGGTTTATTAGCAGGATTCCATGCGAGCTAGCAGTTTTAGCGTTATTGTCTAGTTATTTTTTACCGATGACGCACTTTGCAGGCAGACGGAGGATTCAGACGGGAATATCGAATAGAGGAGATGAATAGGACATTTCTTTCTCCCTTATCTGAAAACACGAATATTTTCCTGCCCACTCTGGCGATAACGTGTATCAGACGACGGAATAATACAAACGCACGGGTTAGTGTATGATTAGAGATGCTAGTCACATATTGCCCCCCCAAAAAAGAAGGAAAAAGTGGAAACACGGTGTAATTACACACTCAGAAGGTTATTAATTACACTGCGGTATTTGTGGTAAGGTTATGGAGTTAATCAAACGGAGACGCTAACGTGTGCGATCCATCTTTCTGTAAAAAGTCAGAAATTGGCTTGCTGGACAATCCCAGTGCTCCAAAAACACACCATGAATCATTAGAAACCTTGTGTCATACCTTCTGTGTCTAACAAGTACACGTGTCTTAATAAATACGCCCTGCACGCTGCATTTTATACATCCATGAGCCATTTTGTACATTGTTAAATGAAACAGTTGGCAAATCTCTGAGCTATAAGCAAAATAACACGCTGCATCACAACACAGCACGCGTTATTTTCATATAACAGAGCAGTCTGTCGTGTGTTATTCCTTACTTAATCAACAGCTTCTGAACAATCAGATTCAAGAACTCAACAGCACTGTGGTTCTCCCTAAAGGATATCTTATTCAGTTCGTCCCTGGCATGAAACAGCGCATTATAAAACATATAGAAACACAAATAATAACCGGAATAAATCTGCAGCCAAGTTCAGCACTAGTTCAGCTCCTCCATAAGCAGTGCTGCGCTCAGGCGTCCGTCTCTGATCCAGGAGTTTCTGACCGCAGTCGCCGTTTGTGCAGGTGGATCTGCCGCAGAGCGCTGCCTCGTACCTATCATAAATCTCTAGCCAAGGGATGCTAAATATTCATCGATTACTTTAAAGGCTTCGAACAAAGCATTTGCCCGAGTCTGATAGATAAAAAAAAAAGAAAAGAAAAGAAACGAGGCAGGGATTCCACAGTAGGTAGGCTGTAAATTTATTCTCCTTGGCTTTAAGACAGATGATACAAGGCTCCCTGAGCTCCTCGTTACCGTACATGCTATACCCATACACCTAGCGTCCAGGAAATAACATCAGAAATTTAAAAAATAAGCCGCTTTCAAATGTCGTTTGTGTCTGTTTCAAATGATAGGAGACATCAGGAGGGTTTTAATGTGGGTCTTAAGAGCCACTGATCTAATTTAGTTGAGGTGAAAGAGCATATCACCTCCACACCATGCTGTCACATCTCTCAGGAGAACATGCTAGGAGGAATATCATGGTCTCAGACAGACAGAGAGACAGACAGAAAGAGAGAGAGAGAGAGAGAGAGAGGTACTTTATTGATCCCGAGGAAAACTGCAGTGTTACAGTGGTAGTAAAAACATTTACAAATAACTTTAATACAATAAAAACAAAATAATGTACAGACGCATCACGCAAAAAACAATAATCTATTAAGGTGGAGACGGATATATTAAAATATGTAAACAAACTCTGTGAACAATGTCCCTGGATGTTGCGAAAGGGTGCGAGTTAAACTGTGCCATGAGAGAGTAACACTACTGCTACTACTACTAACACTACTGCTACTAATACTACTAACACTACTGCTACTAATACTAACACTACTATTACTTCTACTACTATTATTACTACTACTACTACTACTACTACTACTACTACTACTACTACTACTACTGCTACTACTACTAACACTACTGCTACTACTACTAACACTACTGCTACTAATACTAACACTACTGCTACTAATACTAACACTACTGCTACTAATACTAACACTACTGCTACTACTACTACTACTATTATTACTTCTACTATTACTATTACTACTACTACTTCTACTGCTACGTCTACTAATATTACTGCTACTTCTACTGCTATTACGACTACTATTACTACTAGTAGTACTACCACTACTACTGCTACTAATACTATTACTATTGCTGCTACTTCTACTACTATTACTACTACTACTATTGCTATTACTTCTACTACTACTACTATTTCTACTAGTACTTCTACTACTATTACTACTACTACTATTACTGCTACATCTTCTACTACTATTAATATTACTTCAACAGCTATTACTCCTCCTCCTCCTCCTCATACTACTACTATTAATAATAATATAGATATGGAAAAATTCTGTTTCTCACCACCATGACTTCACGGATGGATGATGTACTCAAGATAGGCGGTAAAGAATGGAATATAAAAGCCACAGAGTGAATCTGGGGACACTGCAGATCGATGTGCTAGCACAGAGACACTCAGCATGATAAAAATGTATGTATGCCATTAATTATTTATATACGGCCACACAAAGTAGGCCGACTGGAGATAACTGTTTATTCTGTCTCTTGCCTGGCGCTTTATCAGAAACGCTGAGTGTCTTCATACTGGGTTCAACGATAACACCAAGTTTGGATATCACTGATTTGGCTATATTACTAATGTGTTTAATTATACATTTACCAATATTATTTTTTCAGACCGTGTCTCGTTGTACTTGTCTATATCGATATAAAGATGAGTAGCCTACTTAGTATTAATCAATCAGGGACATCACAGAGCGTTTAATTTAGCCCTGGTTTAAATAATGGCCATGGACAGTGCGCTAGTTGATCTTAAATGAAGCGCTGACACTCTACAGAAAACTCCACCATGTCTACATTTACGCATTTTGCTAGTTAGTTATTAGCAATGACGCTGAAGCGTATCGTTGTATATGGGTTTATTTTCTTAGCTGCATGCTGATCATACCTTTAGTTATGTATACATCCAGCAATCCTGCAGTGAAAGACTGAATGGCAGTTCTCTTTTCGACTCCAGCATGTAAACACAGCATTTGTATTCCTCGACTGGAAGAGGATTTTTACTTCTTTCTCAATCACAGAACAGAGTGAGTGAAAGGCCTGTCGTTCGGTATCAGGATGCCTGTGTGTCAGGGGAGAGAGCCAGAGAGACGGCCTCGGGTGAATATTGAGATTGATGGGGTCGCCCAGGAGAAAGCAAATATGTTAACTCAGCAGAAATCTGTAGGGAAAGAAGTCTGATGCATTCTCAGATGGGACTATCATTCGAAACTCAATTACAAAGTGCAGAGGATGTGATGTACAATATGCATCCAATACCACTGCAACTTTTTCTCGTTCTTCAGGGGCTTAGTGTGGGATGACTGATCTTAAATCCTATAGATCTGCACATTTATTTGTGATATTTCTTTTTTTGAAATCACCTTTCATATATATTTATAACACCTTACGCTTCCTTCCCGTTCCCGAATTGCTGCAAAGTGCCGCTGTGAAAATTTACTTTCTTGTCACATCCCTCATCTTAATTCAGTATCATTTATATATATATATATGTGTGTGTGTGTGTGTGTGTGTGTGTGTGTGTGTGTGTGTGTGTGTGTGTGCGTGTGTGTTTGTGTTTATAGCTGTTCCGAGACTCTCATTTCAAAGGGCTGCCAGGGAGGTTTGATGTCTTGGTTTTTAGGGGATGAGAGAGAGAGAGAGAGAGAGAGAGGTGATGGAGGAAGCTGAGTGGTTAAATCTGCAGCAGAACTGTTGGATACTGAGTGACATGGAGACAGACAGCACAGAAAAGAAAAGAAGATTGCAATCCTTTCAAGAACCAGGGAAATGAGAGTGTAACTTTGCTCTGTCAGTCACACAGGCCGGGCTTTAATAACCAGTCCACAGGTTTCTCTTGCACGTCAACAACACAGTCTGTCGCTCCGTTCAGGACACACTGTCACCGTGAGCTGAATGCCAATGAAGCGAGGATCAGCCTCCAGAGGAGGAGCGTTAGTGAGCTTCAGCACCTCTGTGTTTAGCCAGTAGTGTTTCATTAACAGCATACAGAAGTAGCCGGTTCTGTCTCGTGGTTGTCGGGATGTATTCAGCAGGGTGTAATGTGACAGAAATGATGGTTGTTTCCTTCACAACGTTCTCATATCACATAGACGGGAAACATTTGTGTTCATTCACTTAAAAATACAAATCGTCCCATAACAATATAAGATGTAACAAGTAAAGTTCGACTTGAGGCATGCATTCAGGCACCAAGTAGAAAACGCTTTAAAAATCTACAAAGACACAAATGATTGCTTTAAAACTACACGTGAAGTCTGGTTTCCTGTAAAAATGCACTGAAATGTTTACCGATGTGTCTATATGTGTTCAATTTTGTGATGAATCAGCACTCATATCATATTGTTTGTTCATTTCAGACAAACTGTTTTTTTCCCGTCACAGCGCTGACAGACCCCCGGTGATGTCGTGCTTTTATAGGCTTCTACGGCAGATTCAGGTGCATTGTGTTTCAATAGGAGGGAAGATTATAGCTACAAATTATAGCTATAAATTATAGCTAATTTATATGCTAAGTCACACTTCTGTATTGTACAAGAAAAAAAAATAACTCTAAGTTGAGTCTATTGAAAGAGAGGCTCTTTGAGAGAAACAGTAGGAATATTTATCCTGCCATATTATTCTTCTCATATGTCTGTACGAGTTATCTGTAACTTAGCTTCGAATGAAGCAGCCTCGTGGTGGATTTTTGCTACATACGTGTGTCCTTGTCATTTCGGTCGGTCTTCAAGCTGCCATTTTAACAATATATAATGATTTTATGATTACTAGTAACTATTATAGTTACTGATTTATGAATATGGGTCATAGAAAGTTGTAACATTGGAAATGCTTACAATCACAATGGTGTCTGTGCCTGACTAGACCAGTTGAAGTACTGAAATCCATCACATATGCGCACATCTGTATCTCCTTACATTTTAAGCCAAATTGTGCTGTGGTTTTTATTCTGACCCATCGAGAGGCATGTACAGTTTCTCCTTCTGCGCCTTTATAAATGCTGAACATAGCACGCGTGTACACCTGCTTAAAAATAGTGCCGACCCAGAGTTATAATAGGAATCATAATGAGGTCCACGGGGCAAACAGGGCCGTTGTTCTGCTGGAATAGTGAGTATGGAGCAGTCAGCACATTTTCCGAGTTACAATTGTGTCAGCATCTTCTTTGGATTTTCAGTCTTCTGCACGTAATGCGATTTATTTGCATATATTTACAATTAAACGTATACTGCAGCCTTTTTAGATCTAAACACTGTATCTAGGTCTAGCTTAATATAACTCTAATTACAAATATATTTTGCTAATGCTGGACCGAAGCGGGCCGTTAAAGGTGTATTCGTTCGTGAGAGTGTTAACCTGAGACATTATCGAGATATTAACTGTTAAATGCACCGTGTATCATACACACCTCGGTTCATTTAAAGAAGGAAAAGTGATCTGCATACGCCCATAATTCAACTGTCCAAAGACTTTCCTGGCAAAATAATATAAATAAAATCTATTTTGATTTTGTGTCACTTATTTCACACAAATTATAGTCCATCCATCCATTATCTATAGCGCTTTATCCGTCTGGGTGGCGGGGAAGCTGGAGCCAATCCCAGCATCTTGG
>JAQQZR010000035.1:24397799-24415180 GCA_030068235.1 Notoglanidium macrostoma | reverse complement strand
CGTGCGTGTCTGTGTCGGCCGTGTTGTCTGTGTCGGCCGTGTTGTCTGCGTGCGTGTCTGTGTCGGCCGTGTTGTCTGTGTCGGCCGTGTTGTCTGCGTGCGTGTCTGTGTCGGCCGTGTTGTCTGTGTCGGCCGTGTTGTCTGCGTGCGTGTCTGTGTCGGCCGTGTTGTCTGTGTCGGCCGTGTTGTCTGCGTGCGTGTCTGTGTCGGCCGTGTTGTCTCTCCTATGGAAGTTACATATTGCATGTGTGATTATAACACTTTGAATTTGAATGGTTGACCACAGAAACATCAAAACATGTAGCTAAAATCCTGATCAGATGTGTGAAGGAACATGTGTTCAATATATATATAATCTTGCTAGTTACGTTTAACAGGTTTCATAGTATGAACAGCCTAATCGTCATAAAACAAATATATACTTTGGATTTATACTCAATCAACACTAACAAAAATAACAACATGAATAAAAACTTTTTCTGCTGAAGTGGCATACAGAAGCCTAAATTTATAGGCCTATTTAGCCACATGCTAGTGTTCAGGCTCTCCAAGTTCAGGCTCTCTCCTCATCAGATAGCAATGTCGATGGTGCATGATCACTTTTCCCCAAACAAACTCCCCAGTGACAGCTTCTTCAGGGGGAAAAGGTTGCAGGCACTTCCTAAGGCAGATCTCCAACATGTCCATCAGCTTGATCAAGAATAATGATTTCTCCAACAAGCCAAGCCCTGAGGTTGTCACCACGGTAACAAGAATCCAGGAGTGTGCTGGTTCACACTAGTTGTTGGATTGATTGGGTCTCGCATTTTGACTCAAGATTGACATTGGTAGCAGTGATGAGATGGTCATGTAATCCTCACCTGAGAGGATCTAAAGCTGCTTTGAGTTCTGTCTCATCTTGTTAGGTTAATGGAATGGAATGATGGCTTTCTCAGTGGAGTCTCACCTGATTTTCTGCTCCAATTTTGTTTCAATCCCTGTCTGGTTGGACAGTCATAAACGATCATATTTCAATAAATAACAGCAAAATGAAAAAAAATAAAAAATGGCAATCAGAAGATTTAGAGATATTTTTCAAAATGTTAAATATTATTACTCCTACTACTGCCACCACTTTGAGAAAAGGCTCCCATAAGACTTGCTCCCAAACCTTGACGAATAGTGCTCTTGGTTTTTATAGAATTTGTCATTCCAAGATTTCAGTTATATCTGGAAAAGTTCAACAAGATCCAGATCAGGTCTGGTGATATGATATAACCGACAACGGCTGTTGCTGGATTTTGGGGCACTATAATGTCTTGTAAAGATGATAATATTGTTAAATCATTAAAAAAGCTGAACATGTACACATTGCTGTAAAAGCCTACATCAATTAAACATGTGCATGCTTTATCTGAAGAAGCTTAATCAATGTTTTTGATACTTCAGGACTTCAGAGCCTTTCCCAGGATGATGAAGGAAAAGTCAAAGCTTCACAAGGCTTCATCCACCCATCTCCAATGGGAATACGTCCTGGACAGGATGGAGTCCATCGCAGGGAACAATAAATGACAGGAAAACATAAAAGAACAAGAATAATGAACAGAGAAACCATTCAGAAACACACTGGAATGGAAAAGAAAACGGAACTAATAGGCAGATAATGAAGTGGTAGAACGCCACAGAAGTAAATTAGGGTTAAGAGGAAACAGGTGAGTTCATTACGCAAGAGAGTGAGTGCATGATAACGTGTGGACCGGATTGGATTGGGGATTCATGGTGGCCATGTCCAAGCACACATTTAGAGGAGAACCACAAGTGCTTATAGGGGAACATTTGGCACAAGAGCAAAAGTGAAAAGAGCAGCTAAGGAGTACATAAAATGTATTTTACAGCACCCTCGGCCTGTGTAATGGCCAGTTGACTTTAATGTCAGTTTTCAAAGCCGAAGCCAGCTTTTAAATTGATGCAAAATTGCTGACAAGCATCTCAATTTATTAATGAGCAGATGGACTGCACTTTCGAGAACTTCCCAAAACTGTTAGCGATTTAATATCTTTTGGTTTCTTTCAGTTTCCTGCTTGTTGCTGGGTGTCAGAAAGAATGATTTTTTTTTCCGCCCCCCCGATTGCCAAGATGTGGAAGAACAATTTTCGACAGTCAAAAACTCTTTTCATTATTGTTCTCTGTGTGAGTTCTGTGAAATTCGGTTTCTTTTTTATATTTTCGATTGTATTAATAATCATATAACTGTGCATACATTCATGTGACATCACTGCAGCATACTTATTCTGATAGCCCAGCTTGTCTTAAAGAATATGTACTTGGTTTAAAAAAAAAGGAAAAGATGGAAAAAGGCATTGTTGACAGGTGTAACTAATTTTTGAGGCTGTTACCTGAGAAAGTGATAAAAACACTTTGGTTGATTTAAATTCCCTACTTGTGTTCTGCTCATTTCTGAACCCAGTTGTTTGATAATTCTGTATTTTTGTGTCGGTCTGTATTTTGACCCCTGCTATAGAGTGGGACAATTATTCTTGGAAAAACCTCACTACAATAATTATACACCGCAGATGGTGCATGATCCACACCGGATTCGATCCAAGCCATAAGCGGAGCGTCTGCATTTCGACCATTATTCTTAACGGTACATCATCCAGGGGGGCTTTCAGCTTCCTGTGTACTCTTTATCTGAAAAACATTTTACTCTCAGGAGGCTGACCAGACCCTTTGCATTTCTAATTATTATTTTCCATTTACTACGCAATATTCTATAAATGTCTTTTCAGTGTCCAAAACAATGGTGAGCTGAATTAATTCTCCACGTTTTAAAAACCAATCCAAGGAGAAGGACATCAGTGACCCTGACATTTGAATCGAGGTGGCAGTCATTTTCCTCATCACACCTCTCAATGGGATGTAATCAAGTTCTTTAAAAAAAACAAAAAAAAACATAAACAATAGGACAAAGCCAAGATATGAAATGGGAATCATGAGTCTCTGTAAGTTAAATGAATTTATACGACAGCGCTGTTGAATTTAATGGGTTTGTTCTAATACCTTAGCGTTTCCATAGTAACAACGTACGCGGGAACTTTTTTTGGTGCTGCACGAAGTAAAACATGAAAAGGTGTCACGTTGTTGAGATGATTCAATTTTCTATAAATATATATATTTTTTTAGCATTTGTAGGACGGGTCAGCAGTGTCAGCGCTTTGTAACGTTTAGGTAGTAAAATAGAACACAATTGAAAACCCCACCATGTAGTTGAAAATTAGCCCATAGTAGCAGAAAGTATTTTATCCCTTGCTTAACACACTAACTTACGGAGCCCTGCTCATGACTCAAAAAGAAAAAAGGATTAAAACGTTGGCATGGTGTAACTAAAGTGAGGGAGTGAATTATTAAAACAATGTTGAGGGAACGAATAGATTTCATAAGAAGGAATTAGTACAATGTTGCCGCGATATATATATATATATATTCTTTTTGTGTCATGAATGGGGCTCCGTACTAACTACACTGGAGAAGGAGAACACGGCGTGAGACAGAAGAAGCCTTTATTGTCACATATATTTTACAGCACAGTGAAATTCTTTTCTTCACATATCCCAGCTTGTTAGGAAGTTGGGGTCAGAGCACAGGGTCAGCCACAATACCGCACCCCTGGAGCAGAGAAGGATAAGGGCAGCTTGGCAGTGCTGGGGCTTGAACCCAATCAGTAAACCAGAGCCTTAACTACTGAGCCACCGCTGGCCCATTAAGTACAATAAATAAAGCTAAAAGGTTGGTCATTGCAGCAGATAGGACTGTAGTTGAGACCGCCATCGTCCAAGACCAGGACTAGCCGAGTTCGAATCAAGACCAGTGCCGTGTTTCAATTCACATACATCCGTTAGTACACTTCCACTGTGCATACTATCTGTATAGTGCGTGAATTTCAAAGAAAGTCTGGTCTCCAATCGAACACTGCAGGTTGCGCACTTAGCAGAAATGACGATCGCAGCATTGACTGCGTTTTTTTTTTTTTCCCGGAATACCCACCAAAAAATATCTGACAGCTTTTTTTTTTTTTTTTTGCTCACATCTTTAAAAATGAATAATGTTTTTAATTTTCCTTACGTGTGTGCATAGATATTTCACACGACATGGAAATTATGTTGGCATCAGCGCTGACGACGTCCTCATCCGACTGGCTGAAAATAGCTTGGTGGCCCGTCCCCTTCCATTAGACTGCAATCATCGAGCGTGAGAAGGGTGCCGAGGTGCACGGTCAACATTTTGACCGTTTTTAAGGAAGTCATTTGGGTACTCTTAGTGCACTGGATGTTGCCATTTTTCTCAGTGTGAACGCACATGTGCACTTATAAATAGAAAGTGTGAGTACGCAAGTCAAAGTCAACATCAAGTCCAATTGAAAGCGAGTGCGAGTCACGTTTCTGGAGAGCTTTATTTCGGCTTGTTGGCATCATTGTGTCAATGATTAGGCTATTTTGTAGACGAAAGAATTATTTCTTCTCCAACTTTATTTTTTTTACAAACTCTCCGTCAGGAACAAGACCACACTTAGTGGGAGCCATGTCCAACGCTCAGGTCATACAGCCTTCTGCTTGTAATCTCAAAATGTATTTCATACATTCACAGAAAATCTCAACGTACACTTTATATCAAAAGTTGTCCAGGTCACATTATGATTCTCTATATGTAGCTGTTTGTCTTCCACTCTGTGATCGTGTCTTTCTTCCATTTCTGAGTGATTGATTTTCACTCTAGACTTTTGTCAATAGCCAGCAAAACACTATAATTTGTTTATTACCATCTCCAGCGCTGTGAAGTTTCCTCAGTGACTCATCACTGTTTACAGCCATCTGCTTTAGAGTTCCAGCTCCAGTAAGACTCAAAAAGAGTAAACATTTATAATTGCGGCAGTCATTATGCTCACCAATGAGACTCTAGTCGCTAAAATAAACTGTTCAGTAGTTGCAAAATAGAGGAGCAGAATTTACTTTTTCTCCAGAAACTAAGACAAGCACAAACTATTGCACATAAATATTAAATATTAGACTAATATAGTTGTTTTTAATGATATTATATGCATTAGAATTGTTTACTGGACTTCTGGACATCTCTCATGCTGCCATGTGAGAGCGACTGCTGCATTCGTGTTTTAATTATCAGCGCAGCAGGGCATGGTCCTCCCTGCGTATTGCATCTCACAATGTTATTTTCCTTTCCCCGTGACAAGCCATTGCCCTCACAGCAGTCCACAATGGATCTGCCACTGTAACAGGAAGCGAGCCTTTTACATCGTTCGTTGTCATTGTTCTGAAAAAAAAGTAAAAGCTATGTTTATATGTATTTATCAATAATAAAACCATTGTCTCCCGCTGTTATAGGAAAATAATGAGGAGGTGGTGTGAGTAAGCAGAGTTACTGTTGCTACAAAGTTGATTATTTTCCTATCGTGGCGCGTCTTGACATGTTTTATTCCTCTTACGCCTCAGCAATTTGCCAATGAGTATCATTTTTTTTTATGTAATAAATATCACAGCATACCTTTTTTCCTGTTTGCATTTGCGTTTAACATGGATCTGCGAAACAAGTTAGTTAAACTAAGAGTTGTATTAATTGAATTTTAAATAGCATAAAGCATTTCCTTCTTGTGTCTTGTGTTTGTTTTTGTTATTTCTTGTGACTGTAACACAATTACTATTATTTTTGCCTGGATTGAGGTCTCACATTTCAGAGACTTATTATCAAACAAGTTCCAGACATTGCAAGTACTCCTGTAGAAATTCTATTACAGAACCATATATTGATATTAACACAATATTGTGATTGTAGATTTCCAGTTTTTGTGGAGAACGAGGCTGTATTTTGTTCATCATAAAGCAAAATGCTTTCTCTCTAAAGCATCAAAGACACAGCTAGGCCGTAATGAGAACCGCCACGTACCCTCACGCTAGCTGCAGCACTGGTGTAGCACCTCAGCTGGGTTTGATCAAGTAGAAATCCACATCAGAGAGTTGGGATCTGCTCAGTACAGCCCGCTGTGTAGTGATTTCGAAGTGTGTATCAGTCGTGTGACAGTCTCGCATCACTACTAGCGATCTGCTCTGACTGGCGTTGATGTTGCTTTGGACAGAAAAAGACAGAAGATGTCCAGAACAAATCTCATGCTTAGATATTCCGCAGTGCCTTTCGGAAGAGAAGAAGAGGAACGTTATGAAGATGATAAGTAAACAGATAAACAAGGTTTTTTAGTTGTATCTGATTTGTCATCCCATCAGCTGAATATCTCTCCTTCAGCAGCAGTACATTGCTGATAGCTTTTTAAACATGTTCTCTCAAGCATAATATCGACTCTTTATTTCAGCAATACTTCTCAGTAAACGCGTTTGTCGATAGGAATTGGCTCTCTATAGCCGTAAGTACCCTCCGCCATAGCACAAGTTCATATGGATGACAGTTGCTGATGTAAGGTTGTGATGCCTGAGGCTTTAAACTGCACTGTTTACTGACTGCAATCCGTTTGTTTTGCTATAGACAGTTTGCCAGCATCCCTTTATCCTGTTTATCCATAGACCACCAGTGAGCACATAATATTTGAGAGGTGGATTATTCTCCCTACAGTAATGACACTGATGTTGTGGTGTGTAGTGTAGCAAGCTGCTGGTATCCTAACAACATTAATATAGCATGCCTTTGTGTATAAATCCAATTCCCACCTTCTAGCCCCTATCATACCATGTACTCGCTCTGAGACGCAGTGTAACACGCTGCTAATAATAATAATAATTATTATTATTATTTTTATTATTATTATTATTATAGTTTAGTTTATATAGTACCTTTCAATTATCAAGAGTCTCTGTACAGCCAGAAAGCACACAAAATACACAGCGCAAAGAAGCACTCGAAGTAAAGCGCTGTCCGCCCTCTTCCTCATACATAAGCGCACGGATGCCCACGATTGGCTAGTGTCACTGTGATTGACAGAATAGCCCCTCCCACCCAGACAGCACAGTTGATAGGGTTAAAACATTTCTGTTTCACCACTCTGGAGCCCATCTCAAAATCTTAAAGGGGCCGGCTCAACCTTCGCAGAATCCTCTGCGCCAAGTAGCTAGTCACCATTTTCAATGCGTCAATATTCCAAAAACAATCCACACCAATCTGGAAACATCCTAGGCTTAAATCCTAGGATTAAATCCTAGGCTTAAATATTTTGTCAAAGTGTCTGTATCTTGAATTATTCCGAGCGAGCCGTTCCGTTTTCATATGGTTATTCCGTATGGACCTTATTTTCATATGGTTCTTCCGTATGGACCTTATTTTCATATGGTTATTCCGTATGGACCTTATTTTCATATGGTTATTCCGTATGGACCTGACCTCACAGGCGGCCATGAGGGGAAGCAAAGATAAGGAATATTTTGTTCAGAGCTTCCACATATGACATGTGGATAAAAAGGTTTGAGATGGGTTTCAAAAGGATGGCTAACTGAAAATTTGAAGAGGTTTGGAACTGTCCGAGCTGCTGTTATAAAGCAGCTATATAAAGCTGTTATGTTTCTCAGTGCTTCACAATTGTGCAAAAATGATTGTTCATGGAAGCCAGATACCTCCATGTGGCATTAATACAATAGAAACAATCAGATAGTTTGCATGTCCCAATTTCCAAATGTACAGCTAATAGCATCATGGAATGAATGTTATGTATTAGGGTCCGGCTCACCCTTCCTTGGTTATTCTTGGTTATTCTAGTATTTTTGGTTGGAGAGTTAAAAAATGGGGAAGAAGCATGGTGACAGTAAAATGCATAAAAATGTCAGGGGTTGTGTCATCGCTAGGCCTGCCTGTCGTGCCACCCCAACAGCAAAACCAGTGCAATGTGCCAGTGATAAAGTTGCAGAAAGAATTGAAAACAAAATTCAATGCAACTTAGATGATTGCAATGGAAGAAATATCATTCACCAAATAATTGAGAAACAATTTCCTGTACACAGTTAACAAGTAGAATAGACCGGACAAGGGCTGCGGCTGAGGAAGTGAAAATACATCTTAAGAAGAGAGAAGAATGAAGCAATAATTAAGAATTGTTTAGAATTCACAAATATTAATTTTAATGTTAAGGTTACATATAAGGCAGCATATATATTTAATTTATTTCAAGTTTGACAGGTAAAGGAAATATTTGGGGTTTAGAGGCCAAGATTTTTTTCCCCCCACTGCGTATATGGAAGGAGTCTCCAGTGTCAGCTCTTTCTGACTGGAGGTTAAGACGTACAGCTTAAATGTTCTCCAAGATAACGTCAAGCTGCGATTATTATTTTTTTGTCTCAATAACTTTGAATTTGAAATAGTAACTGTTTATACCGTCGCTGTTATAACTTGATAAGAGTAATTCACTTCCTGTGAAAATAACAATAGACTGTTAAAAACGTACTGTACATCATTCTTTAATAAATGTAAATATGTATTTATTGGCATTGTATATTAATGTAATTGCATTAGTTTATAATAACCGGCTGATTTGCATTATAGCGAGCTACTGACTTTATAAGAAACTAAATTCATTGACTGACACGTTATTTCAGTATAGAAACATGTTGGATAAATTAATCGTGCAGAGGAAATCCATTTCAATCAAAGTTGTGATTTGCTCTTTTCTGGAGACTCGTTTCAGAATGCGCGACACCAGACGATGTTCCGGGTTTAAGCGCTGTATCACGGAGACAATAGATTGAAATCAGGAAATGTTTTTCTTTCACCTCGAGTTTAATGTCAGTTTTTAAAAAAAAAATCAGAAAGAGGAAAAAAGCAGTGTGGCCAAAGGGCATTTTAAATCCTAGCGTTTTATTCATGAGGCGAGAAGCGAGGAGCTGTTTAGAATATTTATCAGTGTGTTTAAGAGAACCCGAGTCACAGGAACACAATCTGTGCACACGCTTGGCAGAAAACTCATTACAGCCAATATAAAAGAAATAATATGGCAAATTGTATTTGCTTATCACTCAGACATAGACCCTATAATATTAAGCACTTCTGATGACCTGCTTTTATTTTAGAATGAAAATGTTCAGCCATTTCTACTTGAGTGAACAGGACAGCTGAAAGGAAACTAGTGTGTGAAAGCTCAGGGGCTATGAAAATTTACTGTACTTTATATTATAGTGCAGTATTCCTTCAATATTGGTAAAATCAGATTCAGTAACGTTAACAATATGTTCAATAATTACTGTGATTAAAGTAGAGTAGGTCTGTATGGTCTGGCATGGCAGCAGATACGGACGTCTAAGAGAGCTTTAATAGCAATGCTTAACAGCAATACAAAGTCAATTAGCAAACCTGCAAACAGGAACCAGGCTAGGGTCGGGCGAACACCAAACAACGTGAACTAGTCAAAGACTATAATCATGATACCAGAAAACAAGAAAAGGAAACTTTAACAAAATGCCTAACGTCGAACCAGGTTTTTCTCAACGGACATAGAACCAGCTCTCGTGAAGGAAAACTGGTTTGAGAGCGGCGCCAACAGGTCTAGAACCAAGAACTGTTTACGTCAAGGACTGAGGGCAGGATTATTGTGACCAACAAGCCCGACTAAAACATTGTGACCTCCATTAAAAAAAAGAAAAACATCTAGTACAGCATCTAATCCAAAGAAGAAGAAATAAAACCACAGCTGCATGGGTGTGAAATTGAAGCACCAGTGATCAATGAAGGAGACAAATTAGAAGTATACAGTGATGTAATGATGTGGTTTTACGGTGGCTCTCTAGCCCATGGAAAAGCAAACTGATTTTTAAAAGGTTCCCAAGTTGAACTCAGAACTAGCACCTAGTTCGCATTGATGGAGATGTAGAATTTTTAATATTTTAATAGTTTATCCAGCATTTTAAACGCCAAGTAGTTAAAATACTGAAAATGATGACACACACACACACTTCAGAAACAAGGTTTCAAAAACCTAAACAGGAGTAGGCTACTACAGTCATTATAAACAACAAAAGAGGAGAAAACTATGAAGCTGGCACCTCAGAAACATGGAGCCTATTCATAAAGTAAATCTGAACAATTTACATAACACCAACCGGGGTTTTTTTTTTTTTTTTTTTTGCATATCTTTATTTGAGTCTGCCCTCCCCCCACACTTTTGTTGCCTATGACCTTTCTATTCTCCCCCTCTTCCTCCAACCTCCTTTGCTGCCACCCTTGCACATAACCCAGTAATTACATGAAACTAAAAAAAAATTCTGTTTATCCTTAAAAGAAGTTCGTTTTTCAAAATTTCGAGAATTCAGCCTGTCTGTTCTCGGGCTGAACACAAGTCCTGCTATGCTAAATAGCCTTTCGCATGGCTGCTGATGCTGGAAGTGGTGTATTCAGCTTTACAGACACGGCTGGAAAGGACTTCAGCGAGTCCATGTGATCTGTGCCCAAAACGGTTCTTAATTCCAGTCTGTATATTATCAACAAGAGGCTTGCAGTGCTTCAGCTGCTGTTGTCATCTCCACGTACTTTTGAACATGGTGCTTATGCTTTCTCTAAAACAGAGACAAAAAAAAAAAAACCCAGACATTTCCTACTAAACACAACTGAACTCGCCAGTGCAACATACTTTTACCAATTTGCTTAAATTGATAAAAAAAAATGCACGTTAGCCCTAAAGTTAGGTAGGTCATATTGCCACGGTATATACAGTATATATTTTTTTTTACGTTCAACCAACTTACAAGCCACTGAAATTCGACCGAATCTAGCAAAAGCCGAGACTATCTAGACTCAATGGCTAAGTTTCAATTCGGCTTTGTAACTATGCTAACGTTAGATAGCAAACACAACTAGATTTAATTAAAAAGTGCAGGCGTATGTTAACGCATTTTGAACTCATAAGCCCGTTTTCCCTTTTACCAACATGGTGTTCATACCTCAGTGACATCATTTAGTCTTTGAACCAAAATGACTACAGCCTACATTGTGTCGAATGCTTAGCTGTTAAACCTTATGCCTAGCATGCCCATGCTAATCGTGATCGAAATTGGGCAAAGACCAAATGCATTAGCCTAAAACTTACCTCAAGGTGCTTCTTTAGGCTGGAGGGGGAGATAAAATTCCGATGTTTTTAGGCAGCCATTCAATCCGACAGGACGAATCTTTCCCACCGACGTAAGAAAACATCGTGTTTGAATATTGCCAGGGGTGCTCATCAACTTCTCTGTCGTTTGTAGCCGACGTAGCTGCTGTCCCCATCTCATCTTCCATTGCGAACAAGATTGCTGCCTTCTGCTGCTGCTCACACCAAGAGTTAACAGACAAGCCTATGTGATTAGAAAAAAATAAATGCTCTTGGATGAAGAATTAAGGTACATTAAACTTACTGTAGCCCGGCAGTGCGTGTCTTTATCAATAGAAACATTGCCATGAGATCTAAAAGATTACAAACATACTGATTTATTTATCATGTCAGGCCTGCTTACAGCAAGATGCATGAAGCGAAATGTTAAAAAATAATTATTAGGTCTGTCTCACATTATTTCCCTAGACATTTTATTGATTTTAATGTGTATTCATAACATAACTCATGCAACTAAATTTTGCTCTTATTATTTCTTCCTTCCCAGGTTTGATCTCCAAGGGGTGAAGAATCCCTTTGCTTTTGATACGGATAACCCATCGAGATCCCAGTGGAAGCTTCCGTCAGTGAGCTGTCTCCCATCGGTGTGCCGGCTGGAATTTCTTTTTTAGAAATTTTTTTTCGAAAACAAAGCGTGTATTCAGGTTCATTAGTGCAGCATTGATTTTCACTCTAGGTGGTGTGCCAGGAGCGTTATTGAATATTTATGGAGAGGTCCTTACAGAGGGCTCTTGAAAGAGGTTCAGGAACAAAGGAAATAATTCGGGAGGCGATGTCATAGCCATGGGCACGGTCAGAAAAAGTCACTGAAAGTGAGAACTAATGAATAACTTTACAATGATGTATAGAGTAAAGGTATAACACGATACATTTTTATCTTTATGTGTTTACGTGCTCCAGAGTTTCCTGTCCATATCTGTATCGCTTGTTTAGGTCTGGGCCAGAAAGAAAGAACTAAAAAAATAAAAATAAAATAAAATACCAGCCGTAGAAATGTCAGCAGTGTCAGCATGAGATGGTCACGCTGAGGTGGAACAAACTGTTGCGGTCACACAATGCTATTCACAAATAGCACGTATGTTACAGGTTTTATTCTTGCTCCGTCACAATCTATTATTATAAGTTACCCGGCTGAATTCGGCGCCCCTGGAGTCTTCAGTTTTTTATTCTCTTGTATTGGAGCACTTTACTAATCCAAAAGCTACAATTCCTTTATTTATGATTCCTCTCTGGGCAAGGTGTTCAGTCTAGCTGTTTCATTATTAATAGAAAGTGAACATTATTATACGTTGTCACACTGACAGGGTTGAATTAAGCGTGCTCTACGTTATTTATTTCTCCTGCCGTTTCAAGCATCATGCTACTCCGCATCAAATCATAGCTCAGAGGAATTGAGGATCTTATACCACATTAACTATAAAGTTACAAGAAATTGGTAATCACTGCCTTATAGTATCATTACACGATACTGCAACAGACATCGGACTTATTTTGGGAAAGTTTCTTGTATACAGAGTCTGAATTGTATTCAAACCTACCCCATGATGCATGCTATGGATGCAGTAAAAATGCTAAAAAGAAAGGAAAAAAAGCCTTCGAAGACCAAGTGAACTGTACAGACAAGAAGTATGTAAGCAGGGAAGGAAGGAGGAAGGAAAAAAGCACGAAGAAAGAAATGGTAGCTCAGTGGTTAAGACATTGGACTAGTGATCACTGCTGGGCCCTTGAGCAAGGCCCTTAACCTGCACTGCTCACTAGTAAAATAAGAGGTATGTAAGTCGCTCTGGATAAGGGCGTCTGCCAATCGACATAAATGTAAATGTAAAGAAAGAAATGCAAGTAGAAGGTAGGAAGGAAAGAAAGAAGGATGATGGCAGAGAAGTAAGGAAGGGAAGAAAGCAGAGAGGATGGATGGAAGGAAAGAAAGAAGAAAATATGAAGGAAGGAAGGAAGGAAGGAAATCAGGGAGGAAGAAAGAAAGGAAACAGGAAACAGGAAGGAAGGAACATGAAGTAAGAAAGGCAAATAGGAGAAAGGAAGGATGGTGGCAGAGAAGTAGGAACAAATGAAGGAAGTAGAAGGAAGCATGGAAGGCAGGATGGAAGGAATTTTTTCTTTAAACTGAAATACAGAAAGAGGAGAGTGAGAGAGAGAGAGTGAGAGAGAGAGCAAGAGAGAGAGTGAGCGAGAGCGAGAGAGCAAGAGAGAGAGAGAGCATGACAGAGAGCACGAGAGACAGAGAAAGAGTGAGAGAGAGAGCAAGAGAGAGAGAGAGTGAGAGAGAGAGAGAGAGAGCATGACAGAGAGCACGAGAGAGAGAGAGAGAGTGAGAGAGAGAGCAAGAGAGAGAGTGAGCGAGAGAGAGAGCGAGAGAGAGAGATAGAGAGCAAGAGAGAGAGCACGAGAGAGAGAGAGCCTGAGAGAGAGTCCGAGAGAGAGAGTGAGAGAGAGAGAGAGCGAGAGAGAGAGCACGAGAGAGAGAGAGATAGAGAGCAAGAGAGAGAGCACGAGAGAGAGAGAGAGTGAGAGAGAGTGAGAGGGAGAGAGAGGAATAGAGATGTGTTGTCACTTTAAAAAGTGTTAGGCTGATACTCTCCTGTGCTGGAAACGGTGCAGAGTACTAGCACACCACGTCTTTTACATTACTGCACTGATTTCATTTAATAATTTAAGAAAGTTTTATTAGTCTTTAACCCTCGTATTGGCTTTAGCACCGTGTGTGCTGAGAGTGGAGATTTATTATTATTAAGTGTTACTTTACTGAAACTCTCAAGGGTAAAATGCCTTTAATATATAAAAGACAGCGGTTTGAAAGGCTTGGCAGTCTGCGTCAATTACTAACTCAATAAACAGCTCATAACACATCATCATCATTTAAGGTTTAATCCCACCGTTAATCTGCATGAATTGCTGAGTTTGTTAGAATTATTTAGCTGATTCTTTGTATTTTGGTTTCCCTCAAAGGGGATAAAATGTTTATCATATTATTCATGCAAAACGTGCGCCTTTTATATATAGAATCATAAACAGTCTCTTCTTTCTCATTGTATTTACACTGAAACGAACCATAAACCTGATGAACGATGGCAGGAAATATTCCAGGCTCGGATGGACAAACAAACAATCTGATACTTATTTACCTGTGCTGTAATAGTTTTGCTTAGCCTTGTGTTTTTACACCGCAGAGTGTGAAGGAGATTTTAGAAGTCGAACCCAACGACATTGCTGACTATAATTATAAACGCTACGGTTCAGTTCTCGATAATCGGTTCAGAAAACATGCATCTGTTAATCTCGCTATTGTTTACTTCACGCTTGGGATGATTTTTAATTCAAGATGTGCACGAGAATGGAAATGCGATCGCCAAACAAACGGACAGTGAATAAGTGCTGATGGGAATAAAACGTGCTGAGACGACACGCGGAGGGCAAAGAGAGGGATACGGCTCGGTTACTCCGTTATAAAGTTCCGACATTATAGACGTTGCTTCAAAGATGAAAATGCAGTGATTCTTAAATAAAAATAAGATCTTCATTCGCACCGAGTGCGTTGGTTCATTTGCAGTGAATATTGGTGAATTAATCTTGTATGGATGTTACGTCTGTATAATCTTGTGAAACCTGAGAACACTTTTAAGTAAGTAATAACACACGAAGTGTTATCGGAAAAGAATCCGTGGCAGACGTGTGATAAAGCGGGAATACCGTCACTTCGAAGTATTTATTAATTCAAGAACAACACATCCTAACTTTTTTTTTATCCGTTAATTCGTTGTAATGTTGTTGAACATTCTCACTCAGCTATAAACAGTAGTTCCCTCAAAAGCATCTCTTTATTTCTATTGGGCAGGTCGTCCATCTATCTCAGGGCTTAGACAGAGATGAACAATTATTCACGCTCACATTCACACCTGTGGGCAATTTAGAGTAGCCTGTTGACCTAATCTTCATGTCTTTGGACTGTAGGAGGAAACCGGAGAACTTGGAGGAAACCCATGCATTCACCTTGAGAACATGCGCCAACAAACTCCTGGGGATTCAGCATTGTTTGTCTGAAAGAAGTAAATAAAAAGAGTTGTAAGTACATTCACATAAAGTGTATGATATTATACTGATATGTTATATGTTATATTATATACTGACATGTTAGATTCAGTGAGTGCCGTAAAGTGAAGGAAAAAAATGAGAAAACATTCCAGAAGTGCAGAAGAACCCCCCCCCAAAAAAAAAACAGGTTCAGTTTCTTAAACCGTTTGAAAAAAGTCAAACTAAAATGAATCGAGCTGCTCATCACGAACAGTTGCATAGCCTCGTGTTTTTGACCCTTTTTTTTTTTTTTTATTCAGGCATTTACAATGCAACAGCAAAATTACTGAAAGAATTACTTTTAGAATCTAAAAGATTTGTGGAGGAAAAAAAGAACATTTGATCATCAGTAGAAATATAGGCTCTTCTTGGATAACAGCTACATATTAGCATGTGATTGTATCTAAAGTCTCCGTGCCAATAGGAACAGGAAAATCCGCCGCGCTCTGAAAAGGTGAAATATCCTCCATTAGAGAATGAATCTGTCTCTGATATAATCTGTAAGTGTGTGTGAGCATCAGTCCTCGAGTCACACCCCTCATCCTGCACCACACCATATTTCAATAGTGCATTGATGGAGCAAGATTAGGCCTTTGTGAGGTTTCTGTATTAAAAGATGCCAATCTGCTGCGTGTATTCATGTCAGTTGTGCTGCCCAGCTGTGTGGGCTCGAGAGAAACTCGCCTCATTTAGGACCAAGCCAGAGCCATGGCACGAAATACTGCTTACTGTGGAGCTGCAATCATTTCCGCTGGGCAGGATCTCAGTGCTGAGTGCTTTTAAGAGCTGCCGGAAAACGGGATTTAGGAAGATTTTCTACATATTTTAACTTTCACTCAGGAAGTAGAGCAGTTAGGAGGGTTCTGTGATGTCATGGGCAGCTGCAGGGTCCCTGGTTTCATCCTGAGCTCGGGTTACTGTTGAGTTTTCCATGTTTTGGTTTAATTCCATCTTCCAAAAACATTCCATTAGGTGGATTGGCTAAGATAAATGGCTGAGATATATGTATGTGTGTGTGAGTGTGTGTGGTGCTCTATGATGGAATGGCGTCCCATCCAGCATGTTTTTCTGCCTCCTGCAGGAATAAATGAATAACGATTTGGGTTCCGAATTTAAAGCACAGTAAGTTACACCGTTCCATTCTCTTTTGAAAAATGGCAATTCTGTCTATAGTAAATGGCTTTCCATACGCTGGGGTTTCTCATTAATTCACTAATGTCATCTCGTTCGCTTCAGCTTTATAGTACGCAACATAAATTTACACAAACACTAGGGATGTAACCAAATATGAATACATAATTAGCAGTAAACCGATAATGCATACTAAACAGATGAGACATGCATTCTCTTTATATTTCCTTCTATAATATTATAATCTATTTTAATGAGACGGTGCTCGGGGAACTGCATTTCGACCCTCAGCAGCCCTGCATTGCAGTAGATGCTGACGCTGTGTCAAGGACGTTTTCCTGGTGTTTCTGGAATGTAGCAAAAACTAGGGTTAGGGTTAGCAACCATAGTAAAAGGTAAACCTGATATATTATTATCACATCAGCTATTGTTGTTGTCTATAGACTTATGGACAATTGAGGTCTCATGAGGTCAGTGTGACATAGAGGTGACCTTTTCAGGGCTGTATGGATACAGAAATACAATCAGATGTGAGTCACTTTCATATGTGGCCCTAAATCGGTACTTATCTGATTCGTGGCTGTGCAACATGAATGAGACGCTCAGATCGCAATTCGAGATCGCATGCGCTGAGCTCTGTCATCATCAGACAGCACCAGCGGTGCGGCAAAGATAATACTGGATATTATAACATAATATAATACAGCTGATGAACTGTTTGTCTTCCTCCAGACTCAAATGCAACACCTATATTAGCTACTGGTGCGTGCATTTTGGCGGCATGAGTCGTCTCGTAAATATGACGTTTTTTGTTGTTGGTGATGCAGGGGACTCGGGCAAAAACATATCAACGTGCACCTGCGTGACGTTTTGGAGGACAGATTTGTTCACATAACAGTCAGATACAGGTCACTTGTAATTATCAGTGTTATCAAGAGAACAATGAGACTTGTAATGTGGTCGTAGTCACCATCCATCCATCCATTATCTATAGCGCTTTATGCGTCTGGGTGGCGGGGAAGCTGGAGCCAATCCCAGCATCTTG
>JAQQZR010000035.1:24387430-24397699 GCA_030068235.1 Notoglanidium macrostoma | reverse complement strand
TGTGTGTGTTTGCGTGTGCACAATCACTTGGACCTCACTATCACATATTTCCACACAAACTCCTTAATGTCTTCTGAACAAGCGGGTTATGATGGTTATGAAGTGAGTGAATGAATGAATGAGTGAAAAGATTTTTTTTTTTATTCTTTTGTTCAATATCTGCCTGAATATATTTTAGAGTGATTGCAATGTCCAAGTAAGGAATATTAAGGAATTTAACTATTGATATTTAGTTTTCATATTATTTATACATTTCATATACATTATTGATTATATGTGTGTTTTATATATGTGTACAGTATATTTATGTAATGCTGTATTTATTGTGTATATAGTCACAGTGGCTGTTCCAAGCCTTATTTGGGTCATTATTCAAACCAACAGACAGGTCAAATACATCATCCTGATCACACGGCTTTATCATTATTCCAAATATTAATATGAACAAATGCATGCACATGGGAAATACAGTTCTCAGTAAAAACCGTGCTCTTTATCATTTATCAGTTTTGCTAAAAGCCACCACAAGCATGAGCAGATGTTTGGGGCATAAGCATTAAGACAAAAAAACAAAAAAACAATGAGGCATAATTTTATTAAAAGTTCTTTAATAAAGCGTTTGAAAGGGCTTTCAGTAATGAGAATGAAAGAATTGGAGTCCTGAGGATCACAAGCATTTAGTGCTTTACAATGGACAGGTGACACACACAAAAAGGTGAAGCTCCATCCACCAAGGGATGAGCTCCTCTTCTGAATTATTTCTCAAATTATAAATAAGGAATGTCTGTCTGTATGCTGTTATTGCTCAGCTTGAAGGGCATGGTGAAACTGAAGGTTCTTAGCGACTCATTTTGACAATGGTACAATATGTTCTCGCCTTTAGCCATGTATAACTCTATTCTGTAATGTGTCTAAGTCATGTCCCCCATTTGCCTCTAGTAAGCTGGCTGAGCCATAGCAGTTCCTGTTATAGCAGTTATTTGTTCTATTTTATTTATTTGACAAATCAAAATAGTGAATTAAATGTGTAATAACATCCCGCACTCTCATTGGTATTTTATGATATTTATTCAGTATCTCATGCCTTCGGAAACTGTTCACATAATTAAATATATATATATATATATATATATATATATATATATATATATATATTAAAAAAAATGAAATGCAATATAACGGGATGTGCTGGAACAACTGCTACTTTATAAACTTCTGAATAATGATGGTGGAAGATTTTATTGTTAAATTAAACCAGAGTAATGTAACAATTACAGTTATCTCAATATATTTGCAATAGTCTATTAAATAAGCCTATTAAATATTTATTTCAGTTCTTGTAATCTTCTCATTTATATATCATCATATTATTTGTTTATATAATTTTTTATTTTACCTGTCTCTTGGCAACAAAGAACTCTATTTTTCCAGTCACTTTTTCCTTGTCTGGATTTTATTTTGGCTTAAAGGAAAGTTTTTGCAATTAAATCTGTCACATTTGGAACTACAGGCAGCTGATTTTAATAATAATTTTAATTATCAACTTAAGCATGTGTGTAAACTGATTCTGAATATGAGGAACTCTCGCCATGTAAACATTGACTTTAAACTTAAGCCACCCGTTGTCCTGTTTTCTTTTTCTTTATCCTGAAACAGTTGATCTTTTGTGAAAGATCATTTAAATATAAATAGTCTATTGAGCATCTATAGTAAACTGTATCCACTGATTCTGTATAAATGTGCACTGATATAAAGCAATAAATGCTAAATTATTCTCCATCTCAGCCACTGTGGTGCTGATCTAAAAATAAATGAGACTTCAACCCTGCCCATAGCACATGACTGGCTGCGTTTCATGCTTCATTAGGCGTTCATGTTGCACAATTTTCCACCTGAGGGACACAAAGGAAACAGATCAGGAATGAAGACCTTTAGTTGGCCTGAATCATTATCGTCCAACAAACTTCTGCATATAAAAAGTACCAGAGTTTACAGAAAAGAGCAGGATCAAGAGATGATAAAGCAGAGCTTTCCATTTGCCCAAAAGAGTTCATCTTTTGTACCTTTAGTACGTGTTTATTTCCTGCACATGATGTACCTTCAATTAAGTAAAGCTTTAAAGGTGTATCAGTGGGTCCAAGGGGCCAATTGTACACCTTTGATGTTATGCTATATTCTTGCTTCTTGGTGAAAGTTGCATACAAAAGATATGTACCACTCCAGCACCATGGAAAGGTGCAGTTTGGTAACTTAATATCTGAGAGATTATAGATGGTTTGTAACGTGTGTGAAGAGCACTGTCCAAATAATGTCACCGAATATATGGCTCCAGGTAAAGGGTTCTTCGGCTTGTTTCTGTGAGGAACCCTTATAGGTAATATCTTAAACTCTACAACAGACTTTCCCATTCAGAAATCAGAGAAGTAGAACGCTAAAACGTATCTTCTTCCGTCTTTCTTCTCAGTGTACAGACTTAACTATGGTTTGGAGTTAAAATCTAGCATATGACACTTTCCATTCCAAGATTTTAGAGTACCTAAGATTGTCCATTGCATGCCTTCCACCCAAGTGGCCTGGGACCGACAAGGTTACGTGGGTGGCTCTGCTGTGGACACCATTCCCATGCCTGGCTTCAGGTGTGGCACCTGGTAACCCTTATCCAAAAAGGAAATAGCATTAAGCTTCCAGTGACATACAGTCCCTGACAAAATTTTCATGACTTTGCTTCTGTAAACCACCACAATGAATTTGAAAAGAAGCCATCAAGATGTGACTGAAGTGTAGACTCATTAATTCAAAGGATTTAATAAAAATATTGCATTAACCATTTAGGAATTACAGTCATGTTCTACATAGGCTCTTCATTTTAACAGGCTCAAAAGTAATGGGACAGTTGACTGATAAGCAGTTTCCTCCATCTGTACTGTAGCTCTAAGGTTCAGCAATGTATCATGACAAGCTTTCAATCAATGAAAGGAATTACAATGATTATGGCTATATTATAATGCTGTGTGCTCTATACTGACATAGGCACAGGCTTGAACACACTTTTTTGGGATGAACAAAGGTAAAGAATCAAAATTTGAGCCAAAAGATTAATCATATAGTGTAGTAAAAGATAAAACAAGAACTGAGCAGACCCGTTTGGTTGTAAAATAAGCCGACTCCATCAATACAGATTTATTTAAGAACATAATACCATAACTGTTAGGTTAATTAAACGTGTGCAATTAACTTCACCAACAAAACACATTAAACCAAAGTTAACACTGAGTTGTTTGGAGTTGTTGATTTGTGAATTAACCCCCTTCACTTCAAGTAACCTGTTAAATAGGATAATAAGTATTAAAAACTCAATAAACATGAATTCTGAAAACAGGGGTTTGTATTTTAAAAGACTCCCTGGCTACATTTCACAGATCCCTGGATCCACTTTGACAATTCTTGCCCTACATAATATACATAAACATGTCGACAGAGCAAAGAGGCCGAAACTGAAAGGTAAAAGCAAAAGAAAAGTAGCGACCAACAAGACTTAGCAAGACAGAGTGGTGCGTATATACAAACCTGCATAATCAGGTAAATTAACAACAGGTCTGATAACTAGAATGTAAGAAAGCTTGAACAAGGATGATTAGACGGAACCAGTCAAATGCAGGTGTGACGGATGTGACTCAAAGATGGAACACTCACGCGGGCTACATACATGTGGACAACACAGTGCAAAATATTACTTCATTACCAAGGAATGGAATTTAATTAAAAAAGGAATATAGGCTACCGATCACAAAAGGAAAATGAAAAAAATTGTCATATTGAGACTGGTTGCTTACGCTCACCTATCTGACCTGTCATCTTTATATGTCTATTTTTATATTTTTGTTATTATTTAGATCATGTTTGCTTGTGTGAATGGTGCGCTGATGGTGCGTCACTTGAAATGTTGATGCTGCAGGGAACGGTAGGACCGCATTATCTCCTGTCCTTTAGTAAAGGATGTTCTAGTGTACCCAATGTTTAAGGAGATAAGGAGAGAAGCACCTTTCCTTAGCATTTAGAGAATTTCGATCAGCTCTTATCGTGGTTGCCTCTTAGATACTTCCAGGTCATTTCACTCTGTTAGGAACCTTCCTAAGCAAAAAAGACTAATCGACCGCAGCCCAGGTCTGGGAATTGGAGTTTCCAGAGGATGGAATGTCCATTACAAGTAGCAGCCTCTGGAGCTCCTAGTGTTAGTGGATGAAAGGCTGGAAAAAACAACTTCATAACCAAGAAAAAGCCAGCGCTGTCCTCCATCTTGATAAATGCTCAGAGACAGAATTGGATCACCTGAGGAACCAGATGTGTCAGGGTTTCTGTGATCAAGGCTACAGAACAGCTGAACAGGCAAACAGCGTGATTAAGAAATAGATTTTAACACATGGGAAGCTGTAACCTTGGCGAATTAAGGGTTAGCATTGTGATGAAGATTGCTGTGTAATCTTCACGATTGTGATTGAGGAACTCACGTGTGAACGTGGTGTGATGCTCAGAATCCTCATCCGTCCTCATTTGGATGACACTGGATTTATATGGTCATGTGTAGCACAAAATTCACTATTGTTTTAAGGTTAAGGTTGAGGTTCACTTTATTTTCATCAACGACTGTGTACAAGTACATAGTGAGATGAGACAGCGTTCCTCCGTGATCACAGTGCGCATATAACAATATCATTAGACAATGCAAACAGTGGACATTAGACATCAAAAACAAGGCAATATAATAATCTGATTACACATTGTGTATATGTAGATGTAATACAAATGAAACTTGCAGTATATCAGCAAAATATATGTGAACATTTGGCGAACAAGGCCACACTGGGCACCAGAGTACTGTGCACATGGCAGTATGAGTAGAGTGCTGCATGAACAGCCATTGCAACATGTGGAAATGAAAAGAAATTGAAGAATATAAACAATCATTTGGAGTAAATAATATTGCGCATTAGTAGCATAAGAACGTATGGTGCATTCACAGCACATGAATATTGCACAAGAACAGACATCTAGCAGTATATGAGTATTGCCATGAGATGTACCACATCTGGCAGCATGCGAGTGGAAAACGGTTCACGTTCAGGACTATTTTTTTAAGCATAAAATGAGGTAGATTAAAGTAAAGTGCAGGTGCAGTTCACCGTCCAGCTGGAGTGAAGTGAGAGAAAAGAAGTGAATGAAAAGATGAAGTCTGACAGCTTGTTATGTGAAACTATTACGCAGTCTGGACGTGCCTGAGCAGATGCTACGGTGATGATAAAAGAGCAAACAGACTGTGTAAGGGGTGAGTTTTGTCCTCCACAATGCTACATGCTCTTCCAATGCAGCATTTCTGGTAGATGTCCTGGAGGGAGGGCAGAGGCACATGACCTTCTCAGCTGCTCACAATCCAGCGTAAGGTGTTTTGTTCGGAAGCAGTGCAGATCCCAAACCAGACTGCGAAGCAGCTGCGGTAAATTCCACCATTTCAGAGCAGTTCCTAGAAACTATCATTATATTTGCACACCAATCAGTGTTTACATAAATACACATAAGTCCACATCTTGTTTCTTACAGCAGATAGTGATGTCCTGATCAGAGCGATACGGACTGCGGTTTGTTTTTTGTTATTACTTTTTTTAATTCAATGATCCCGTCTATTGCAAGGTGTATAGAATAGGAGATATGCATATATGCCTACACTATTACCCTCGGGACCATTTTGGGCCCATTGACTCCCATTATAACAAACATATTTTTGAAGCCTCTACCTTCAAAATGCAAGGAAAACAGGTTTTAGGTGTAATGACCCCGCTTAAACCACCAGGGGCAGCAGAGCTAAAGTTTCAGTGGAGGTCTGGTTCTATTACCTTGAAAATGTTTGATGACAATAAAAAAGATGATGGCCTTGGTGTGTTGGGATTGATATAAGAGTGGTAGTGTTGGCAGAATAGTGCATCAAAATCAATGTTGTTATCAATTATTGACCTAGCCAAGGCTGTAAAAACCTCATCGCAAATATTCCACTTTGCATCTCATTTTTGGAAAATGTTGCATATGTTGTGTTTTTCCCATTGAAAGAAAATCTGGGGTTCTCATGATAAAGCATAAAAAATATTTAAAAAACCAATAAAAAAACCTTATATCTATAGTTAAGTCTGAAGTTGTTGAAAAGATTAGATGCGGTGAAACAAATATTTATATATAACACTTTTATTAAACTTTTATGAGAGGGACCATTTTAGGACCTAAGGGTAAAAAGTGTAACTTAATTTTTAAGGTTCCTCAAGGATTAAAGGCACGACAGTTTATTGCAGTTATAATGAATACGTAAAAACAGCAGCTAACTGGTCTGGTATACCCCAACATTAAACATGACTATAAATTGATAAGTGTATGTGTTGCTCTTCAATCAATGAAAATGTCTAATCATTGCCAAATTGCTGTGCATAAAACAATCATAGACAGGGTCTTACAAGAAAATAAGCATTGCTGCTTCATCCCACCACCCTGTGACTGTTTATTTTCCTATAACTGCAAGGGTTATATTCCTTAAAAAGAAAATCAGCATGAACAAGTTTGTTGAAGAGATGTTATGGTTGTACTCGATGTACCGTAATCTTCCTCCCAGCAGTGAGATCACTGTACAGATTACTGTAGCAGCAATTAAGTTTCTTAACCCTGTTAAACTATTGCCACACAAACATTAGCATTTAGATTATTATCAGTGATAGTTTCCCATACGGAGTACTCAGCTGCTACAGGCAAGCAGGCCAACGATAATCTGAAATTGTGCATTACACAGACGAGCTGTTTATGCCTCTGAATGCATTAACAGTGTGCTAATGATTTCATTAGCATCAGTAAAACAGGGCCATCTTGTTATTCAGGCATTTGCTCATGGAATATATAATGAATCTGTAATGGCTATTACACACTCATATTGCAAAAGTGCGCTTTAAGTAGAGCTGGAGATGGAATTCAGCTAAAAAAATAAAGCACTAATTGTATTGTCACCATGAACAATGCTACAGCCTGGCTTATAGGAAAATTCGGTGAAACCGTCATCATGAAAAACACTAAGATCTTTTAGAGGAACAGTGTTCATCACACTAGTATGTTTTCAGAGACGTACAAAATTAAAGGTGCATTGAGTCTGTCCTGCTAAGATGTCACAGATTAAAACCTTACAGACACGTTTTATGTTAATTTTTCCTTTAATTTCTCACCTCTGTATATTACATAATTATCAGAAATGTCTACTAAATATTTTCATACTTAGACATACTGATTACAACATTTTTGTTTTATTATTCATACAAACCCTCTGACTGAGACCTAAGGTACGCCTTTCTAGCACGTTCATAAGCACTTCGTAGATCAGTTCAGTTCTGTTTAGTTATCATATGTCTGCTGACACGGGGTCAACACTAGCATGAAATGTGTTGGACGAGAATACAAACAAGAAACGAGTCTCAGCAATGGAGGTCTATACAACTGAATTGAACATAAACTTAGAAGATAAGGAGAAAAGGCATGGGGGGGTACAAAGTCATAAATAAGGGGAGTAGTGCGGACACCAGTATTGCACATTAGAGAAAGTGACGAATGCAAGTAACAGTAATTCCACATTGAATAAAGTGACATGTGTAATAACAATAAATGCACATTGGGATAAAGTGTCAAGTTAAGTAGTGAGTGACAAATTAAGTACTACTTGACATTTCAGACAGAAAAAGCAGTTTAGTGGTATGTTGGTAACCAGTACACTGTGGGATGTTTAGCTGCTGGAGTCTGACGGCCTGATGATAAAAGCTGTTCTTAAGTCTGGTAGTCCGTGCAGCCGAGCTTCTGTATCGCCTTCCAGAAGGTAACAAAGAGAACAATTGGCGTACTGGATTTCTGTGGTCCTTAATGATGCGGTGTGCCTTCCTCAGGCTCCGTTGGAGGTAGAGGTCCTGAATGGTAGGGAGGGTCTTGCCGGTGATGTGCTGTGCTGCCCCCACTGCTCGCTGTAGTGATTTCCGGCTTTAGGCAGAGGAGCTCCCGTACCATACTGTAACACAGCCCGTCAGCAAGCTCTCTATTGTACACCTGTAGAGGTTTGAGATGATATTGGCATCCATGCCAAACTTCTTCATCCTCCTCAGGAAGTAGAGCCGCTGGCGAGCTTTCCTGACCACAGTGTCGGTGTGTGTTGTCCAGGAAAGGTCCTCAGTTATGTTCACTCCAAGGAACTTGAAGTTGCTGACTCTATCGACTTCAGCACCGCTGATGTAGATGGTCCGGTGTGTGTGCGCCCTTGTTGTCTCCTGTCGTCCACTATCATCTCCTTAGTTTTGCTGACATTGAGAAGAAGTTTGTTGTCCTGGGTCCTGTGTCCAATGCCTTCACTTCCTCTCTATATGCGGTTTCGTCATTGTCTGCAATGAGACCCATAATGGTCGTGTCGTCAGCAAACCTGATGATGTCAGAGTTGTTTTTAGCGGCACAGTCATGAGAGAACAAGGAATACAAGAGGGGACTGAGCACACAGCCCTGTGGTGTACCCGTGTTCAGGATCAGCAAGGAGGAAGTGTGGCTACCAGTTCTCACCACCTGGGACCTACCTGTCAGGAAGTTGAAGATCCATCTGCACATGGATGTCCCCAGTCCGAGATCATCAAGCTTGTAGATGAGCTTCGAAGGGATGATGGTGTTGAATGCCGAGCTGTAGTCAACGAAGAGCATTCTCACATATGTATTCCCTTCTTCCAGGTGGGCGAGAGCAGTGTGTATCGCCAAGGCGATGGCGCCCTCTGTGGCCCTGTTTGATCTACAGGCAAACTGAAGAGGGTCCAATGTGTCGGGAAGGGAGGAGCAGATGTGGCCAGATGTTCGACGCACTTCATTATTATTGATAGTAGTCATTCAGACAGGTGACCACAGTGTTCTTCTGCTTTATACATTCCATAAAGCAGTACATGATGATTTATTAAAGGCTTTACTCACTCTCATAACTGAATGGTACCGTATTACGTTATGTGATACTCATAATGCTTAAGCAATATCACACAAGCGGGAATATCATTATTGTACTGTATATGATTGGGTGTGTTATTCAGTAGGTAATTCCAGCTGTGCTGATATTCAGTACAACAGCATGTCCTCGAGTGTGATATTGCTTTTATATAACAGTTCTATAAACAAGAAATTTATATGGAGTAAGTGACCTTTTGAACACAATATGGCCAAATGTTCTGTTTATATTTGAGTGGAAACAGATCCTGAAGAATCCACACTCATTTTGTAGCATGATGACTAGCTGGCTAACTAGCTCACATTGATATTGATGTTCCTGTTCAAGTTCCTTCCAGTAAAATTGGCATCCCTGCTCCCTTTTCATCTTCATCTGATGAGCTTTCATATTTTAAGTCAAGTTTTATTCCTGAAAAGTATCATTTGCCATGTACGCTGATGATGTCATGAAACGTCCATGTGCTGTTCTGAAAAATGTCAGCACTCTTGGAATTCCACCCAACCAATGAAACATGTGGACCTTGTATAGTAACTGATAAACTAACTAAATAGTTACATTACTAGACAATTGTGAGATAAAAATTGAAATAGATAGGAAACATAGAAAGATTTAGAAAAGAAAAAAACAAAAAAGAAAAGACTGTTTCATTTAGACACTGTCAGTACAGGACTACGAGGTCTCAGGGTTCAAAGTTAACTGTGTGCTGCTGCTGAGAAATAATAGCCTGCCTCTGTAAATTGCACATTCCTGCAAATATTCACACGATACACAGAATGAGAGGCAGCTTCTCATCCTTCATCCTGACAAATAAGCTCAAATTGGGCTCTTATGTGTCAGAATTTACAGGACTGAAAATCACGAGAGAGAGAGATAGATAGAGAGAGAGATAGATAGAAAGAGAGAGAGAGAGACAGAGAGAGAGAGAGACAGAGAGAGAGAAAGAGAGAGACAGAGAGAGAGAGAACCAAAACAAAAACAAAATATTCACATGTTTCATAGATTTCCAGAAAGCATTCGACTCAATCTGGCACGAAGGGTTACTTTACAAACTTCTTGAAAGCGGTGTAGGGGGTAAAACATACGAGGTCATTAAATCCATGTACACAAACAACAAGTGCGGGATTAAAATTGGTGATAAAAGAAGCTGATATTTCCCTCAGGAGCGTGGAGTGAGACAGGGCTGCTGCCTGAGCCCCACACTATTTAATATCTATATAAACCAACTGGCCTCC
>JAQQZR010000035.1:24373719-24387330 GCA_030068235.1 Notoglanidium macrostoma | reverse complement strand
AGAAAGGCACCCTGGGTGATCCGGGGATCGAACCCAGGACCTTCTTGCTGTGAGGCGACAATGCTAACCACCGCACCACTGTGCCGCCACCCCTTATTCATTCAATCATTTTTCTTCCACTTTTCCTGACAGAGGGCATAGTGGCAAAACAGTTTGTTTTGGTCATTTACTACTTTAACCAGTGCTGTTTCAGTACTGAGGTGAGGCCTCAACTCCGACTTCAGTTGTTCATCAATATGGTTCCTCTGCAAGTATGAGCTCAGCTACAATCTATTCTCAGATTGGCCTGTGACATTTTTTTTTTTCAGTTCAGAGACTGAGCATATGCATGACAGCACAACACCGCACAGAGCATTAATACCTGTCATCAGTACATGAACCTCATTCTGCAAGTGAAGAATGTGAAGTGTAAAAGTGGCGTTAATGAACTACAAATTAGTGTGTATGCTCATGGCTCCAGTGCCTGCAGGTTGTCTTTCTTCACAGTGAATATAATGAACGATCTTCCCACACAGGCAGCAGGGTTTCTAAAGTTGACGAGTAATTTTTTACACCCATCTCTGAAGTCAGTCTGAGATTTTTCAATATGCTGCTAATGTGATGCATATTTACTTGCTCTCATAAATCTCCTCATCCATCAGCCCTCAGGCCAAAAGTCCAAATCACACACACAGACGTGCTGTTCTTCAGACAGTATTAGAAATGTTCGCCCATTTAGGGTGTTCAATAAATCTCTTACATAATTAAAATGAGGGACATTTTCGCAAAGTCCCTCTCTTAACACATTCAGTTCAGAGCATGGTGAGAGCCATTTTTGCTTTTCCTTGTCCTGCATATGCCATTCTTCATGTTGTGTCACCATCTTTTTGTCATTTTTTCACCACCTTTTTGTCATTAGCTTGTTATCACAGGACTATCAGGGAGCTACATTAGGACCTTGAGCAAAACACCTAGCCCAAGTTACCTACATAAATTTTCATGTTGAGAGAAAAAGGCTTGGTGCTTACATTTACATAAAACTATTCATATTGCAAAAACATTGCAAAAATACACATATAATAAATAATGTAATTATAAAAATGATTTAAATTAAAAAAAAAAAAACCCAGAATATTTTCATTACACTTAGTTTACAGATGCTTATAACTTGTACTACATGCCTACAGATGAACTCAGTCTTGACATTTTTACTGGCCAAGTCATTATGAACAGATATTAAGCAAATGCATCTGCCTTCTCTCTGTCCTTTACCAAACACTATATACACTATGTAAGATCTGCATCCATATCCCCTCCTGTGTTCCTCCTTTTGACCTTTTTGCTCTCCTTCTTTCACAAGGTTATTGAAGGTCACATAATAAAATGCTTCACTCTCCTTTAAAGATGCTGGAGAAACTCCTATTGGTGCACCACACATCTCTCTGTGATCCTGTACTGCAGGATTCTGAAATAAAATGACCTTTTAGCTGGAGCTGTTATCATTTCTAGTCAGCGTGAGTAGCATTGAGCCATCTTTGTGATTTACTGTCTGGCTTTATTTTGTAATCACAACAGTGGAACATGTCTATATATCTTTATGGCCCAATTCTGCTCCTGTCTCTCTAGCAGTCTGAGATTTGATGCCCTCTAAGATAATGGCTCTAAAGCTGCATCTTTATAGCATCAAGCTGAACTGCTCTTCTATTCCGTCTACTCCTGAACGTACAAAAAAAACCAACAACATCCCAACAGGAGTAGGAGTAGCAAAATGGAATGGATTTGTTCCAGTAGCTTTATCATTTATACATGTTGACCCCTGAAGTCAGCATTAACGTGCCACGAGTCAATAAATGAAAGCAGACATAAGAATATAAAAAAAAAAAAGGAATCCAGTGTCAGGAAGTTCATATATGTACAGCTAATCAATATTTATTGCAGGATGTCACAGATGTGTTTGGTTGCACTTGGCCTATATCCAAAATTCCTTTCACTATCCATTTCTCTAATTCTGTTTAAGACTGAGTAAACACACGCCCACACATATACAGTGGTTTGGAAAGTATTCAACCACACCACAGTTCAACTCACCACAGTTGTAAATAGTTGTCATTTGTGTTTGAACCACAATTTGATTATTATACCACAGTCTTGGAAAAAGTGTTCCTTAGTGGTTCTTTAAAGGTTCATTGGATTTCTAATTGTAATGCTTTCTGAGAGAGGGACAATCAAACAGCCCCCAATAAAGGACCTTTTATTGCATTCAAATGCTAAACACATATGGTTTCCTGATATGCTGACATAGTAATCTTTCATAAGAAGCAAAATTAAATAAAATAAATAAAATTATAAATAAAATTAAACAAACAAACAAACAAACAAGTAAATAAAAGCTCTTAAGACCAGGTTCTGAGAGAAAACAAAGGTCATGTTAGATATTTTCACAGATAACTACAAGTTTTCTATAGTCACATCCAAGCTGGCACTAATCTCCTTCATCGCTCGGTTAATCATGTTTTTTCCTCAAGGGCAATGGAGGTACACAGCCAAAACTTCTCACAAACATCCGGCCTGTCAAAATGATTGTGATGACTCACTTTAAGAATGATTGGTTAGGCTGGCTGGAGAAAAAAAATCATACCCACAGTATGTACCTCTATAGTGTACCATAACTTTTGGTGCCTTAATAAATGCTGATGGAAAATTTTTAGTAAAAACAGCCATTTAACCTTTATGAAGCACAATGAATTCACTTTAGGAAGTAAAACAATGGCTACCAGATCCAATGCATGAGACTCAAGCAGAAATATCTATTTATTTATTTTTTTTTATTTATTTTCAGGGACATCACAGCCCTGTCGTCATTTCCCTTTTTCCAGTAGTCCGTTCGACATGCTGTAGTGCCAAATTAACATACAGTACATTGCACATGTACCAATAACTATATTTCAGCATGTAACAGGAAGATAAAGAAGCATAAGTTCAAGTCGGAACAATCTCAGACTCCAAACAAGCAAAAAAAAAATTTTTTTAATTCACCGTGTCTAAATATGGCTAAAATAACGTCTGCATTATTACATGTGAGTGGTGGATACTTGTGTCCACATGCCCCATTTCCTCTGTCTCACTCCCATGCAGTCCTCTAAGAGGAAACTAAACCTAAGCCATGTATTCCCTACCACTCCTAGCGCCTCAATTTTCTTCCCATTGTCTCTGATTTATGAACTATTATGAATCTGAGATCCAATCAAAACTCAGCCTTGGGTCACCTAAATCAAACTGACAGTCTCGTTATTGGACTCGGAATGAGGTGAGACAGGAAGGGACTGTCTTATTACTGAAGGAGCTTAAGACAACACTGCTCTGTCGAATATGAACACCAGTGCGAGGTAATTACATCTCATAATCAATCTCAGACTTTCTTAGTCTAATATTTAAGCAGCCTTCTGTGAATTAACCAATTTGTTATCATTCTTTGCCACATTATTCTCATGAATGCAAATTTGCATTTGTACTTTTAACCTGTAGATGAAAATATGAATATTTTTAATCAGATTTGTGTTGATCTGCTAATTTTTCTGATTTGTTTTGCATCAATGACCTTCGAGCGATTTGGAGCCAACGCTTATTGTTTCTCAGCTGAGACCTGGACTCAATTAAATTTGGATTCTGGCCATTCCTTTTACTTCACTGAAAGTTGGCAAAGAAATCAGTGCCAGCATTACTAATGTATGCAACATCTCTCTCTCTCTCTCTCTCTCTCTATCCAAAGTGTATTGCTGAGAATCAATCAATCAATATATCAATCATTCACAACAACTGAGTGGCTTATTATTTGTATTTACATCAATCATAACATTAAAACCACCTGCCTAATACTTTGTAGGTTCCCCTTGTGCCAACAAAACAGCTCTGACCCTTCAAGGCTTCAATATAGACTTTATAAAACCACTGAAGGTGTGCGGGAGTATCTGACACCAAGACGGTAGCAGCATATCCTTGAAGCCCTGTAAGTAATGAGATGGAGACTCTATGGATCGAACTTGTCCAGCACATCCCACAGATGCTCGATCTGAGATCTGAGGCCAAGCAACGCTTTGAACTCTTTGTCATGTCATTCCTGAAACTTTTTGTAGCGTGTCAGGGCGCATTATCCTGCTGAAAGAGGACACTGTCATTAGGAAATGCTGTTGCCATGGGGGTCTACTCTTGTTCAGGAAGGTCGTAGGTGTCCCAGAAACATCTGCACGAATGCCAGCACCCAAGGTTTCCAAGCAGAACATTGCCCAGAGCGTTACACTGTATCTACCAGCTTGCCTTCCTTCCATAGTGCATCCTGGTGCCATCTCTTCCCCAGGTACATGATGCGCACACACCAGGCCATCCACAGACATGGTCCAGTTCTGATTCTCACATGTTCATTGTAGGTGCTTTCAGGGGTTGGTATGGGCACTATGACCAGTGTGCGGCTACGCAGCCCCGTACACAGCAGTAACCACTGATTACTGGGATCACCCCACAAGACCTGCCATTTTGGAGAAGCTCTGATCCGGTCGTCCAGCCATCACCATCTGTCAACAATCAAAGATGCTCAAAACTTACCCATTTCCCTGCTTCCAACACATCAACTTGGAGGACTGACTGTTCATTTACTAAATGTCTAAAACCTTAGTGTGATTTACCCACACGGTAAATGTCAGCAGTGTTTTTCCAGACTTTCCTATATACAGTATAGTATGTTTCATCTCTTTATTTACAAACAGAAAGACAAATTACAACTTTTAACTTAAATGAATGAATGAATTCATTCTTGATGGATGAACTAGATATTCTCTATTTTCTGCTTTCTGTGTTTCGATTTATTTTTTTGTCTGTTAATGTATATTTTTCACCTCGTCTTTGCATATCTAAGTGCCTTTTGTGTCATTTTAAGTGTGGCATGTAGTACTGAAGTTCTCACTACATAATTTACTTGTGCAAATACACATTAAGGCAATAAAGTTGACTTTGATATTGACGGATAAATGAAATATAACCTGTACAACCATCTGTGAGAGAGAACATTCCAGAATATAGCTGGAATAATTAAGTTTAGACTAAATTAACTCACCAAACCACTTGCCTTAATTAGCTGACACCATTATTTTGTTGTATTGAACTTCTGGTGCTTCTTAATCAGTGTTTTATTGCCAAATTCTGTCTTAATTTGTCAGACAGGACTATCACAATCTGCTTAAAATTACAGCTTTTGGCAAGAAGAGAACAAACGTCTGGGTACAACTTAACGATTTTCTGGACAAACCTCAATAAAATATATTCGGACACATCTAGGTTCCAGTTCTTCGTGTGTTTATCTAATAAGGACACAAGTGCTTAATAATTACCAAGCACAGAGGTGTTATGGGTTCTATAAACAAGCTTTTCAGAGCAAATGGGTAATTTTTATTCAACACAACCATAAATTTTGTCTGAATTTGATCTTGTTTAGTTACTAGTGTAGCCAATTCAGGCTTTTTAGTGTGACCCAGTTTTAACTGATGTATAAAGCTAATAAGGCTTTATATAATTGCCCATGTAAATTTGCTAAAAATGCAGCTTGTTAGGACCACAGGGACATGCTGAATGAAAAAGTCAATATGCAAGGAATAAAATGGTTGGGGGTGAGTTGTTTGAAGGAAAATTCTTAACAACGCTGAGATGTGTGTGTGACTGTTACCACCACAAGTCAACATGTCAAGTGTGTAAGACATTTATTACTTTAATACCACAGTGTTCCAGCACTAATAATATATCAATTAAAGAACAACATGTCGTACTTGTTATTTATTTATTGTCGTGTTTAATGTTGTGGAACGGCCATGAAACTAGCAGGTTCCTGTTATCACTTAGGCTGTAGCAGGTATATGTAGATGGGTTTTTTTGTGGAAGTCTCCAGTGTTAAAGGGTTTTCAGGCATTAAAAAATCTTCACGACAGAAGAGGTTACGCTGTTTTCTGTTTCACTCTAACATGAGAAGCTATGTTCTCCCATCACATCCCATTACACTATATTGAACTAAAAAATGCTAGAAAAGTTTGGGCTATTCTTTAATGAATGACGTTAGTGTTTGCTGTATTAAGAGGAATACAACCCTTCAGGAGGTGCTGCTATCGAAAAAATATTCAAATTGAGGTGGAGACAGCTTTATTCCTCACTTATGCTTTAGTGACTTCAAGTTCTGTCTTCTATCTATCTATCTATCTATCTATCTATCTATTTTGTAATTAAAATTCCCACAACAAAGAACAAACCACAACATCGTGGCTCATCTTTTACCTTTACCGTGACAGAGAAATGAACATTTGGCAGTTCAGATGAAAAGAAATCAGTGAAGGATGCGTGAAGTGCTGTGTGCTTTCTAATTAAAGGCGAAGCACAAATTGCCCCGAGAGATATCATTTAGGGTTTGAAATTCTAACTTACCTCTCCTCTGAAGTATTTTCAAGGTTTTATCATCCAGCAGCTGTTAGAGTAAGATACCAGAATTGCTTGTAATTAAAGATCCCTTGGAGGAAAATCTTTTATGCGTTAACAGCCATCTTTATTGCTTTTCTGATGGAGTCACAGTGTCATCTACATTTTACTGCGATGTTACAGTATATGCATCTCCGATACAGTATAGCCGTAGCCACAGTAAATCTTTTTGGGCACAGATTTAAATCTAGATTCTCTTTGGATGTAAAATTGTTACTGGGCAAGCACTGATTTCATCATTTTTATCAGACTGCGTATGATTTTGTTGTTGCTGTTGTTGATGCTGACACCAAAGTGATGCAGCTACTCACTAGGGATGCAATGGAACATTTTATTTCGGTCTGTTTATGTTAGATTCTGTCACGTGCTGGGAGTAATGAACGCCTTGTCCCGAGGTTGATGTTCGCAGAGCAGTATCAGCGAGGTTATTAAAAATGAGATGTGTAGTGCTCGGTGCTCGCTGAGTTGAACTGCTCTTACACCCAAGAGTTTCTCTTTATTGGTCCATTCTTGCAAAAATCGTAATTTAATTAATAGCTCATTTTAATGACCATGCTGGCTGATCGATACTGCTTTACACACTCGGACCAGACGTTCTCACTTCCTCTATGGACTCTATTAACGTACTGTTTAAACTCTTTTATGATATATCGTGTCCCACAGGGTTTTTCTGCGGTCCTTTTTCTTTAACGCTCACGTCAGCGTAAGCGGCAAAGAAAATGCACGTAGCCTCTCGTTTTCGGTGCTGCCAGTCGCATGTGTCACCGACAGTGGCTGTGTTCAAAATCAAATCGCTGTGAGTGATTTCATTTTGATTTGATTTGATTGCTTTGAAAGTTAGCCCCAGAGTCGCTCACTCGCTCGCATTCTTCCGTGATCAGTGAGCTGGCAGTAATCGAATCACATGTAGAGAAAGCACTCAGAGAGAGAGAGAGAGAGAGTCTTGTTGTGCAGCGGAAGAAAAAAAGAGCTTATGGAGTCAGGATTAGTGCAGAGGCAAAAGAGTGTCCTTACAGGCTGCTGCTTCTTAAGAGCCCTCCATTCCAAGTCTAACACAATTGGCATGATTCTTAGTTTCATGATTGCGCTCCAGGACCTTTTGAATTTTGTTCATCTTTTCCTTTCTGACAATTGCTCATGCAGTCCCAGTTCTTGCTTCTAATTAGGAGCGAAACTTGTTGTTTTTGTGGTTCAGCATGTTTCTGCTGTAACCAGCAGACTGCATATAGCAATGCCCCATGTTGTATGTTGCTTCCGTACAGTAACAAAAAGTCAGTGAGAGAAAAGAAACAAAGAAGAGAAAATGGCACGTTGTTACCCAGCTTCACATTTCTTCAGCATTCGGTGGTCTACCAGAGAGCCTTGCCGCGGTTTATTTCAGATATGTTTCTCTTTTGAACACTGTACAGAAGTATACACTGCACTGCACTGACGAAAATCGCATTTGGATTTTCTCGGAATAAGTCATCTGTGAATATTCAGGTCAAAGGGCAGGTAAGATGGTGGCAGAGTACGTCCAAATTTTTGGTCTTTAATTTGGTTTCGCTTGCATACTTATACTACATACTACAGTAAAGATTGGGTTGTAGGTACTTAACCCATGTTAGTTCATACTGAGTATCCAGATGCAGCCGTTGTTAGCCATTACTAGGTGAAAAACCAAAAGAACTTTCACATCAGTGTATAACACGTGTCCGTGTGGGTTTCCTCAGGGTTTTCCAGTTTGCTACCACCTCCCAACTCCATGCCCGGTGTTTCCAGGTGTTGTGTTAACTAAAGATGGTTACACACTGATTATTTATTTTCTGCATTACATCAGGCAATGAACTCTTATGTTACTGGCCTTAGCAGAGAGTTTACATTCCTTTCAGCCTGTTCCTAACACCCATGCTCTTCCTACTTCATCCCCATTATTATTATCATTACAGGCACCACTAAGGGTCAAAACATTATCTCGTAGCCTCCGCCATCACCCCAACAGGTCTTTATCGGCTGAACACTGTGACCTAATGCTGTCTCCTTCAGATAACTCGAGCCCACACAGGAACAGAATGTGCAATAGGGTCTCAAGGCTATTGGTGGGCAACAGCTGCATGAAAAAGAAAACGTCACCACATGCACACACTTAAAACTTCCCACGGCTAAGCACAACACTTTATAGACATCATTGACTTGTTCAGTAATTATTATTAAGTCAGATGAATGAATAAAGACAACCCTCATGGTTGTCACCGTTTTTCTGTTGGTGTCTAATTTTTTTATGACATTTATTATAATTACTTGTAATGCTGATTGTGAAATATAATACAATGGTTAAACTTGACATGTCAGAGACCACAACGTGTTTCATATGCTGGTGTTAATCTGATCTCTGTCTTTAGAGCAAATTCAAGCAGGTATAGTGCCATGACGCCACTGCCACTACTCAGGCTTGGACTGTAATTTTCAACTTACTGATTCTCATAATCTGTATTTTTATTACTGTTAGAATCATGAAACTCCTGGATCCTATACAGAAATTGGAAACTTGTACTTTTGGGAAGGAATTGCAGTCCTGAATAGCAACACTTTAAAGTGCACCTTTGTCCCCATACGAAACGCACGGGGAAATGTTTGTTGGTTCTTCCTTCACTTCAATATACTGAAGACAATTAAAATTGAATTGGTCCTCCTGCTATCACTCCCACCCCCAGAAAATAACAGCAACCACTTGATCTTCCAAGGCAACTATCCAGCTACAACCTAGCAAAAGCCTGAGATAACATAGCAAGCATGTGGAACCATCCTAGCAACCCTGGGAAGCCATACCACATGCATAGCAACACCCTAACAACCAACTTGGGTAACATAGCAACCGCCCAGCAATCACCTGTGAAAAACAACATGAAAAACCACATGAAAAACATGTCAACAGCCTAGCATTCACCTGTATTATCATAGCAACCGTCTACCACGACTCTACCAACCACCTACCATGAAATAGCAACCACCTAGCAACATGCTAGTAACCAATTTTGGTAACTCTTATCAATCACCTTGAAAAACATTGCAACAGCTCAGCAACCACCTAGCAACACCCTAGCAACCACCTACAATAATATAGCACCACCATGGCAACCACCTGGAATATCTTATAAACCACCTAGTAGCAACCTGAAAATAACTTATAACAACCACCTGGAATACCATAGCAACAACCTAACAACCATATGTGACACCATAGTAACTGTCTAGCAACCAGATGGAATGCCATAGCAACTGCCCAGCAACACCCTACCAACACTATAGTAATCACATTATAACCTTAAAGCAACCATCATCTTAGCAACAGCCTACCAACCACTTAGCAACCAATAACTTAGAAGCTCCATAGCAACTGAACTGATATAGCATAGCCACCACCCAGCATAACCCATATAACCATCTATGTTTTAGCATTTTAATGTTTTAACCTTTGAATATTACAACGTTTAGCCTTTTAAGCTTTAAATGCTTAACTGTTTAACATTGTGTTTTTGAGATTTATCTGAACCTTGACGTTCAGCATTTATTTACTCGCTTAAAAATACCAAATATCCACAAATTACATTAGAGCTTCACCAGCTACATCATACAGCCACCATGAGTGAACACAGGACGGATACTGAGACCCTGGGCAATAAAAGTGAAATTGCAGTGGCCTTGAGCAAATATACCTGCTGTGATATAAGTTGAGAAATATAGCCTTTACAGTTTCCAATTCAACCCATGATACAGTGACGTCTGGTCCAGTATATTGAATTGCTCTGGACGTCTGCTATGAAAGGAGACAGTAGATGATAGATGTTGCAGGTTATTTGATTCAGAGAGCTATCTTCACAAAATATAAATGGATATAGCCGTACAATCATATTTCTCCTGAGAAGCAGTGTTCCTCGACACATTCGGGAGGTTCGGGAGTCAGTGACAGACGCGTCTACAGATATGCAGGACACATTTCTCACCGGTGGACAACCTCTTCAATCATTTCAAGGTTTTTCTTTTTTTTCTGCTCTTGCATTCATGAATAAATCTTTGCTTTCACCGCAACAAATTTATAATAAGCCACTCTTCGAGATTTAGCTTGAGTGAGTCAGTGAAGCAATTATTTTAAACAGTGTTTGTTCTCAGTTTCAGATTATAGCAAGAAGCAGAAACTAGGTTATAAGAAAATGGCTGTATTCCTAAATCCTTACATCCTGAGGTGCGGTACACCATGGGCAGGTCAACAGTCTATTGCAGGGATGTGGTGTTTTCAGATCAAACCAAAATCAAACCTGGCTGTTTACATCATGGGCATATTTGGCATGTATGGCATTTTGGTTCAGGCTAACTGTGGACAAACACAAGCCCTTGCATGACACGCTTACTACATGACGCCCACTTCATCTTGCACACTATGCCAGCCATATTAGACCTCAGGTTAAAGTTAGGGTTAGGTTTAAAGTTCAGGTGAGGTTAGGCTTTGGTTTAGGAAATTCCAGCAGAACTTTCGGCTCTTAAATATACATTGTATTATGGGATGTGTCACATACTGAAGTGGGTGTGTCATGTTATAGGCTGCAGATAAACGCTTCTCAGTTCAGGGGCAACATTAAAAAAAATAGCATACATATCCAATATTATAATACTATATTAATATCAGGGGTTTAAAACAGTGCCATTATCCGTTACTTTTTATTGTTTAGTGTAATTGAATGTAAACTGGTAAACGGTGTGAAAGAAATATGGTTTAATTTGCTGTAAGGCGTGAATTAGGTCGGGCTGGAATGTTGCTTCTGTTTATGTGGTTTTTACGCAGACATGAAAGTAAAAATCTGTTGCATCCTGTGGGATTCCAGTCCTGCCACGTACGTCTGATTTTTTTTTTTTATATGCATTTGTATTTAATTTGAATGCATCATCTGTTCAACTTGAATAATAAATTGGTCACATTCCAATTTCTTTCTTATTTATTTATTTATTCAACTATACGATGCCAATATTTATGGAGAGCACCGTGTTTTACTTGTTTAAATGGGTGGTGTTAATGTTATATGGGCAGTAGTTAAAACAATCTAAACATAATCATATACAATACAATCATGAGTCAAATCATGGAGTTGACTATAAGCACAAGTTCAGGGTCTGAGAATAGCCATTGTGTTTGAGATAGAGGTTTGAGAAAGTGGGACACTGTGATTGAGTAGTCATCAGGTCAGGCCTGTCCCTTCAATCAGACTCTTTGTATTCAATGAGCATGAAATCTTATAAAATGTGCAGGCACCCATGAAAACTGCTTCCTTTTTTTTTGATAAAACTCTTTCCCACTGTGAATGTCAATTGAAAAGATTCCTTCCAGCTTCAGTTTTTTTTTTTTTTTATTGTTTATTTGTTTGCGTTTATACAAAAACTGCACTCACGCGCCAAATGCACTGGAAAACACTGAAATTAACAGGACACAGAGGTGCAAAAATGTTTTCAGGGGAAAAACATCCCCCAAACTACAGTCTGCACTGAAAAGGCACGATCATATCGATCTTTAGCTTGATTAATGACAAACACTTCATAATTGCTGATCAGGACACAATAAGTCCAATTAAGCAAGTGTAGTACAATATTAAAATATATAAAGGGCGTATCATCACAAATAGAAGACTGAGTGATTGTCACACAGATAAATGGTAAGATATTATTGTGTCTATGACTACAGAAGACCCAATCAAGCCTATAAGCTAAATAAACTATTAGCTAAAGTTAAAGGAATGGAGAGTTTAATCACCAGTAGGTCAGCGATGTTCATTAATCTGTCTACATAACCAGCTCATGTATCGGTTGTGATAAATAATTAAATAAATAAACAAACAAACGGAGCCTTTGGCTGCAATTACAGCTACAAATCTTCTGGGATATTTCTTGTCACCAATATACGTTGACCATATGTCTTGCTACCGATTTTCACACATTTTCTTGGAAGAATCATGTTTATGCCATATTATTGACTTTTTTTTTTTTATTTAATGTTGCCACATTAATGCAAGGAAATACTTTATAACCAAATCCTGATTTCCGGAACCATGACAATGTTTACATTACAAGCCTTGTTGTTCCATTCAGATGTTTTGCTCGGGTCGGATTTGATTGTTCGCATTCATAATTACAAGTGACCTGTATCTAACTTTAATGAGAATGAGTCTGTATTCCGAAACGACGCGCATGCGCATACGCATGCGCATGCATGCGAATCATCTGCATCACCAACAGCAAAAAAACTTTTTTTTTTTCATTTGTGAGATGACTCAGGGTATTAAAACTGACAAAATGGTGACTCTACTAGCTAATGTATGCACCATGTTTTGCTCTGGAGGATGGCAAGCAGTTCTACCTCTGTATCTCCTCCATTGCTGTTTAACTGCGCTGCCGTTGTTCTGATCATATGTGCTACCTTGATCAAAAATATTACCATAGCCTGAAAGACGTTACCCATAGCAGGGAATAAACTTGATCGTACTACTCGTAGTGCTTGCCATAGCACTTACCCTAACCCTAATCTAACCTCTACTTGTTAAAGCTTAAAATTAACCATCAAATTTTAACCTTAAACCTTAAACGCACAACCACTAAGTAGCATATCTCAATAGATTGCACAAATCGACAGAACACCACACTGGTAGATGACTACAGCTCTCAGCGCATGCGTATAGGTGAATAACCACATGAACTCTGATCTGCACGTTGTCATTCATGGCTATAAATTGGATATGTATCGGATTCAGGACCAGATATAAAAGTGACTCGAACCTGATTTGAAAAGATCGGATTTCTGTGTCCACTAGCCCTTTTAAAAGATCAGCCCTGTTCCACATGAAATCAGATTTGAGTCACTTCAGCTTGTTAATGTGAATGGTGCCTCTGGTTTTCATAGCCTGTTGTTCTTCATGCCTGTTTGTTTATGTATGTTCTCTAATAAACCTGGATGTATTGATGTTAAGATCAGTCTCGCATTCCATTGAACTCCGTTCAACTATTTATGCGATTTCTGATGGCGCCAGAACTAATTTAGTGGTTTCACAGAAATTGTGAAACTTTTCAGTGTGAATATTTATGCGAGCCACTGTATGTGTC
>JAQQZR010000035.1:24347910-24358215 GCA_030068235.1 Notoglanidium macrostoma | reverse complement strand
TGCATTTTCATGGTGCAGAACATTGCTTTGGACAGCATTCGTCTTCTTTTGCTGCAAATTGGCAGTTGTTCATATTGTAATTTGCACTGTTCACCATTTGCCCATGTGCTTGGAAATGTGCCAGAATAGACCCCTTCATGCCCCAAAAGATATAAGTATAAAAATATAAAACTATACCATACAAATTTTTCACCATACCACCCAGTTTTTGTGTTTTATCCGATTCATTGATTAAGTTAAGGAATAATCTACATATTAATCCATCCATCCATGCATTATCTATAGCGCTTTATCCGTCTGGGTCGCGGGGAAGCTGGAGCCAATCCCAGCATTTTCGGGCGAGACGCGGGGTACACCCTGGGCAGGTCGCTACATATTAATCGATTATCAAAATAATTTGTATAGTTTTCACTACATCATGTATTAATACCCTCACCAGCAGTTCTCTTCAGGTCTACAATAAATGGATGAGTAAAATAGCTGACAGAATGTCGTAGCCTCTCTGTGTGTTAACTCAGCACCACTGTGCCTCTCTCTGTCCCAGTGCAGGAGGAAAATCAATCGCTTTCAATCTTCCTCATGCTTATCACGTAGACTACGGAACCTAAGAGCGTCCCCCATGTGCCACCCAGTTCATTTTGATGGACAGATAGGCAGATCCATAAGTTTAAAAAATTCTGTAAGAGTAAAGAAAAAAGGACAGTATGAGAGAGAGAGAGAGAGAGAGAGAGAGAGAGAATACACATCGATCCTGATGTGGATGATGTTGATGTGATTTGTGATGAGCCTGATTTTCTCCGCATCAGCACAATGTGCTTTTGCTTGACCTCCTGTAAATAGTGTGATTTTTGTTTCACATCATGGTGCAGCTCCTCGCTTTGCTCCTGAACTCATTAAACTCATTACTGCTCCTCATACAAGACTAAACTGACCTCATTCACAGCATCAGCAACTCTTTCTCTCCATCACATGGGCATTGGAAGTCCATTTACATCCTCACATTCTCTCTCTCGCTCATATTTACACTCTTACATTCATAAATTCTTATCAGTTATTCATCGTATATACAGTATTATTTCACCCCTCTTTCATTCTTTCTTGCTTTCTTTCTTAGACCTCCTTTTTGTGGAAGAGCTTGTGTACTTTGGTGAACTTTATTTGCCAGATCACCCTTCCCAGAATACAATTTGTCATGCATATGGAATAACCATACGAATATGGAATGGATCGGTCGAAAGAATTTAAAACTACTTTGACAAGATGTCTTCTATTTGACATAACAATTTATAATATGTGGCCTAGGACGTCGCCACGTCATTGTGGGTTGTTTTTATACAGTATGTGTCAGTGAAATATCGATAGCATTGAAAATGATGACTTAGCGCAGAGGCTTCTTGAAAGAGTGAACTGGCCCCTTTAATGTTTCCGGGGAACATATCTGAGGGGAGAGGTCAGACAACGAGCAATCCTAAAGATGTTTATTAAAGGTAAAAAAAGGCAAAGTGTACCCTGTATACTTTATGGTTACTGGGTCCCACCCCAGAGCCAGGCCTGGGGCTAGTGCCCACAACTCAGCGTCTGCTGACTCGGCCACCCACATGGCAATGCGGAGACATCTTGTTGGCTTACCACCTACTAGATGAAGTATGGGAGTCAGAATGGGAATGTGGAATGCCACTTCAGTGACAGGAAAAGAGTATGAATAGTGCGTGAGATGGAAAGCTATGAATTACATATAGTCAACCTTATATAGTCCAGTCCAGGGTTTGGGCTCAACCACCAAACTGAAATCTTTCTCCTACTTCTGAGTTCCCACTGATGTTGAGATATTCAGGGCCTCACAGTTGGAGATTTCCCTAGTGTACATGAGCTTTGCCTTTGTAGCAGTTGTGTTCATTTAGTGATCTAGGGGAACATTAAGCAGGCACTTGAGAGGGTAGTTATTGGCAACTTCACTACTCATGTTGGGAAGGGTGAGGAAAGCCATCAAGTGGAAGGAGGCTTGCCAAGTAATGTTCATGGAAAGCTCCCATTTATCAATTTGCAGAAGCCAAAGCTACATAGAAGGAGTTTGGAGAAGCCATACATGAAGGCTTTCGGGTGGCCCCAGTGATGTTCTGGCAAACTGGTCAATGCCTCAGGAGGAGCAGACAAGCCCATGAACAAGCTCTGCTGAGTAAATATGAAGAAGGCTTGACCTTTACTGGTGATATTGTTGAGCAATATATAGCACTTTAAGTAACACCTTATCCTGGTGAAAATGCCATCCTTTCAGGAGGCACTGATAAAAGTTTTGCAGTCCAGCTCTGTGGTTTATAACTGAAGGTGTTCAAGATAGCGGACAAGGTTGGGGTTGTGTGATTAACCTCTTTAACCCCTTTAACATTAAGGTATTGGACTACTAATGGGAAGGTTGAGAGTACAAATCCCGATATTGCCAAACTGACATTACTGGGCCCTTGAGCAAGGCCCTTAACCCTTAAATGCTCAATCATAAAAAGTGCCCTCCACAATTATTGGCACCCCTTGAAAGGGGTTAGAAAAAAATCCACCTTTTGCTAAAGTAGCATCCTCTCACTGAAAAAAAATAAAATAAAAAATCCAACCTCCAAATTTATTCAGGGAAAAACATATCCCTCCTCAAGAAAAAATAATTTTCAACACAATTATTGGCACCCCTGGATATTATTATGAACACAATGTATCTGTTTAAATTGTACATTTACGTGTTGATTGTGTGCGTCGAAACTTTTAAGATGTAGTCCAATCTTAAATCGTTCAAGGTCAGAATCTCAAACTCAAATAAAGGTGCACAAAGATAGCTCTGAGGTCTAAATCCTGACGTTCACTCTCTCTCCCTCACACTGATTCTATCATTTTGAGAGTCTCTGTTCTTGACACCTGGTACCTCTTCACTTAGCACAGAAAATCGAGACCTGGATATTCCTCCTGTACATGTATACACACACACACACACACACACACACACACAGCTGCTACATGTCAGCAATCATGACTGAATTCAGACAACATAAAAGGCCTCGTCATCATCATCACCATCATTTTTACAGGTGGCTGGGAAAGTGACTATAATCCTGTAATTATTCACGTATAGACAGGCATAGCAAAGTTACTGTTGCTATAGCTATCACCACAAGGGAGGTCAGTTTTTACTCCTCCACATCACTCACTTTCCAAACCCATAAACTTTAATCATGATTATAATCTCCTCAGCACAGTGAGTCTGAACTCACACCTCTGTACTTATTGCTTCTCTGTGGACGAATTCAGCTTTTATTCAAGGCTAAATTAGTTGTACAGTCTCACATGTTCGCTCTAATCTGTGTCCAAACAGCCATTAGCACTGCAGTCATTCTCTCTACTACATTCCTAACAGGCTTTTGCTGGGAACAGATGTTCCACAAATCACTTCTTCTACATGATTAAAGGGGTGAGGTTTATTGGCACAGTCCCAGGGCCATAAGTATTTAGGCCTTGTTTGGCTCTCTATTGGAAATACAGAGTTCATTTAATTAGCCAAGTAAGATAACAGTTGCAAGGAACTTTAGTTGACAATTGCTCAGATTGGCACAAGAAAACATTAGTAAAAGTGGTAATAATTAAAATAAATATACATATATGTGTGCACTGAAGGAGTTGCTTTTAATCTCATTGTACATGTGTAGAGTGACAATAAAAGGCATTCTTCTCCATCCATCCATCCATCCATCCATCCATCCATCATCTATAGCGCTTTATCCGTCTGGGTCGCGGGGAAGCTGGAGCCAATCCCAGCATCAGCCATGACAAAATGGTTTATCAGAAAGCTTTAGTTTATCAACGAACACTCTCAGACCTCTTAAAGCATCCAAGGACAGCAAACAGCCCAATAAGACCCTGTTGTTTTAAATAACACAAGCATGTTATCATCCAGCTGCTGTCTTGTATATTTACAAAAGGTGATTTGCGACACAGAAAACTAGACCCATCGGATGGAATCTCCACTCTGCAAACGTTCCATGCCCATCTGCAGCAACAAGATTCTCCAAGAAACCCTACAACTATGAAACCCTTTTCAGATAAACAAGAAAACTAAAAGTTTTCAAACTCCCGCCATCTCAGCACTTTGAACGTTTCCACTACGAGAGCACGCCTGAAGCAGTGTGAGAGCCCTGTCAGGCGAAGCGCAAGTAACAAACTTCCACACTATCATTCTGATAATCTAGGTGCTTTCTTACAATTTCATTACTGTAAGTTTACTTCTACCTCAGAGAGGCTCGCAGGGTTCTCAAGCATAACTGGTTAAGACAATAACCAAATATTATAGCTGCATGTAATAATGTGCATTTTGGGTAATTTAATTACTACATTCCACTCATTTCACCAATGTTTTGTGTTTGTTTGATTGTTAGTGTTTGAGTCTTAACGTCTTGTTCTTATGAAGATTTGTGACTTTGTGTTCACTCTTCTGATTCTCGTCTTCACTCTTTTGCCACAGAGGTCCTTTTAAATGCACAGTAAGAGGAGTTTCGCTACGTTATTATAATAAACACCTATCAATGACTATATTCGCTGGCTTTTCACTTTAGGTTATGTAATAATTCTGTATTAATTCATTTATTGCCTATTTTAATCCAGAGCTAAAAATCCCATTGGGAACGTTTGGGAACAGTTCCAACTGGGAACCAACTTTTCAGGTTCTGAACCAATTCATTTTCGGTCGAAATTCTCTGAGCGGTTTGCAATTTGGTGTACACGTACAGGTACAACTCAATGCCAACATTGGTGTTAACCGAGATGCCTCCACCATCAACAAGTCTAGTCCTTTAATGTTTAAAAAGGAAGCAAGCTTTTAAAGAAGAAGTCGTTCAGACATTTGCATTTACTGTGACCTTGATCCTGTTTGGATCGATTCCTAAATTTAGTTGTCTGATTAATTTACTCTACAGCAAGATGTACTTACAGTAAAACTGTTTATTTTGATAAACACAGGCAAACAGATCTAAATTGATATACAGTAAACAGGAAGTTTCAGGCACTTGGCAACCAGCAAAGCGTAGGCAATATCCAAAAAAAAAACACAAAAAAACACTGGCAAACTAGGCAAAGTCAGAAAACCAGAATACCATGCGCAATGTACAAAAGACTTGGAACCGTCAGGTGTAACACACCTGATTGCGTCACGAATTGTGAGTGTGCACTGGAGTCATTATATGCTGTGTGGTGGCCATGTTTGCATCTTGGGTAATAGAGTCCGGAGCCGACTTCGGTGCTGATGTGACACTAATGACATAGTTAACATCTTATGAAAATTGCAAAAATGTTTAAGAGAATAGATTGTGTTTACCATGAAGGCAGGAACTGTCACATGAAGTACAGAAATACATAATAAATTACTTGGTGCTGTCCCAAATAGTTTCTTTAATAGGTATGAAGTAATAACAATTGATATAAGAGCTCCATAGTATGGAAACGATGTTTCTTATTTATAGTTTATGCACAAAACTATACACAAATGAAAATATGAGACCCTGTTCTCCTGAAAACATCTGTACAAAATTTAAACAAATTTAAACAACAAGCATGACGCGCCTGACTTTGTTGCATTTCGTATAAATACAGCTGAGACAAAATGGATCGGAAAACAGAACAGATGACGACATTGATGGCAGAATGGGAGCGAACGTGACAGTGTGTGTCAATGTGCATGTTTTTACAATATCTTCACGATTAAAACGATGGGAGGACCCCAGATGGTGACTCGTCAGTGTTCTATTAGCGGCTCCTTTCAATGCATACTAATGAAAGGAAAAGAGCTGGATTCTTTACACACTGACAAACTAATAGTGTAAAAATCCTGTACTACACTGATTGCAGTGTTTTGCTTTGCTTCTGGATGTGTGATAAGCTGTAGTGTTAGAAATGAGAAGAGTTTGTCGATCTCTTTTAATAACACCGCCTCAGAAGCGTATATATAAAAACATAATAACTGTTTATATGTAAGGATAATCTATGTTTTTATTACACTTCAGGATTACGTAAAGAGTAAGACACAATGGACCATAAAAATAATCCATTATTTACTCTACCTTTTACTGACCATTATAAATTGCTGCTGACACTGGAGACTCCTTCCATAAATATTACCGGAATATCTCCTAACAGAAAACTTCACCCCATTAAAAGGGGTGTCTCACCCTTCCCAGAATCCTCTGTACCATGAAGCGGCACCATTTTTGATGGTAGCGATATTCCAAAATCAACAATCCGCCAAGACCACAGATTAAAGTGTAACGTGAAGTTAAAGATATTTTGTCAAAGTATCGATGTATATTTTAAATTCTTTCATCTGACCCGTATAGTCATTCCATATGTAGAAAAATGAGAAATCCCCTCTTTTCGCTCTAATTTATTCTTGGCCAATTCCTGCCCGCTATCATACATCAGCTACTAACCAGAGCAGGGCGAGGGCTAACTCACAGATCTTCCAAGACATGTCAAGCCAGCCAACTCTTTTCAACTTCTCATGCTGTGTCACATTTTTGGGCTCCTGTCCATGCTATGGCCATTTTTGGCATCACAGGGATTCAATCCCTGGATGATAAAGTGCTCATGCAAGTCTCAGTACACGTTGTTGCTATAGCAGCAACAATGTATTAGAATGAGCACCTTAATCGAAACCTATCATTCATGTTATGGCCAGAACTTATGTAATATATAATGAATGCAGTAAGTTAACACATATTAAGGATGTTTTTTGAAATATTTATGAAATACAAATACACTTTTAATTCAATCCATGACAAAAGTCTATTAAATGTATAGTTCATGTTGGCCACTGTAGATAAATTTTACTCCCTTAATTAAATTTACCGGCTTAATTTGATGGTGTGAACAGTGCTTAATGCAGCTATTCATTATTCAGCTTATTTGTTTTATATATACCATTTATAATTATTAAAAATACTTTGGAGTAATTAGAACCATGATATAAACTACTAACAACTTAATATACTAAAAAAAAAAGCCTCCAATTTATTTGTTATTCTTAGTCTAAACTTCACTGAAAACAATAGATGAAGGATCTACACACGTTTTATATTTTTATATTAAAGAAAATTTCCCGCTCCTTTTCCAGAAAAAATATGTGCACTCATGTGCTTTGAGGGTTTTTTTCTTTCCGAAAGCAATTTTTTTTAATTGTTCTTGTGTAAAATGTGTGCTTGAAAAATCGTAAATAAAATGTGCTGTTCCCTCCATAGTTAATTCTCCTACAGCGTCTGTGACACATTTCAACACCAATTTGTGTCCAAGATCATTTTGTATCTATCTGCGCTATAAATGAAAGCAGAGTTTTTTAAGTGCTCTTTTAATACTGTAGGAACAAACAGAAGCGCTCTGACGTGTTCCTTCTGTTACATGCTTAATTAAAAACAAGCATTTCCAATTATCTGCTATAGCGTAAGGAAGTTCATGTTAATGATGCTGGTATAAAAGGATTTCACGCAGATGTAAAGCAAATAAATGAAATACAAACTAAATTGGAAAAGAAAAACCTTTATACTCCTTTAAAAAGTTAATAAAATTTTATTTCCATGTTGCAAAGATAAGTCAGGGAAAGTGTAACATGATTATGACCTGGTGAAGTGGGATCATTGTTATAAATATTGGGGAAGCAAAATAAACAATCGGTACACAATCACGTGGCCAACATGCGAAAATGCACCATAAGGCAAAAATCAACCTTGTTTAGCATGTTTTCTACATTAGGTAAGATATAAACCATGTTTGTTCATTTACAATTACATTTATGGCATTTGGCAGATGCCCTTATCCAGACTGACTTACATAAGTGCTTTCAAGTCTTTATCAGTAAATATATTTTGATACTGGTTCACTAGGACCTGGGCTAAGAATACCATCATGCTAAAAACTCTGTTAGCAAGTAATACAGGAAGGTTTTTTTGTTTATTTATTCTTTACTTTATTTTAAAAAAACCAAAGTGCTAGTCCAAGTATTTCCAAAACAGGTGGGTCTTTAGTCATCATTTGAAGACATCCAGTAACTCAGCTGTTTGGATATCATTTCACCACCTAGATGCCAAAACAGAGAAGAGTTTAGATGCAGGTCTTCCTTGTGCCTTGAGAGATGGAGGAACCAGTCGAGCAGTGCTGGAGGATCGTAGGGTGCGTGGTGCAGTTCGGGGTGTGATAAGTGCTTTGAGATAGGAGAGTGTTGGTCCATTTTTGGCTTTGTAGGCAAGCATCAGTGTTTTGAATCTGATGCAGGCAGCTACGGGAAGACAGTGAAGGGAGCGTAGCAATGGGGTGGTGTGGGAGAACCTGGGAAGGTTGAAAAGGAGTCATGCAGCTGCATTCTGGATCAGTTGCAGAGGTTGAATGGTGGTCAGAGGCAGACCTGCTAGGAGTGCATTACAGTAGTCTAGTCTCGAGATGACAACGGACTGAACAAGTACCTGAGTGGCCTTTGTGGAAAGAAATGGACGGATCGTTCTAATGTTGAAGAGGAGAAATCGACATGAGCGGGAAAGATTAGCAATATGATAGGAGAAAGGCATGTGATGGCCCATAGTTACCCCAAGGTTACATACAGTGACCGAAGGAGAGATCAGAGCTGTATAGGGAAATGACAAGATCCTGATGTTGGGATGAAAAGCAGTTCAGTTCTGCTGGGGTTGAGTTTCAGCTGATGAGCTGCCATCCATAAGAAGACTTCTGCCAGACATGCAGAGATACAGGCAGAAACATTAGTGTCTGAGGGAGGAAAGGAGAGGATTAGTTGAGTGTCATCTGCATACCAGTGGTATGAGAACCCATGTGAGGATATTACCTCAACAAGAGATCTAGTAAAAAGGGAAAACAGAAGAGGATCAAGTACCGAGCGCTGAGGGACACCAGTTGAGAGTCTGCATGGAGTAAAGGTGGATCCCTTCCATGTCCCCTGATATGACTAGCCTTCTAGGTAGGAAGCGAGCCATTGCCATGCTGAGCCACGGATTCCAAGTTCTTTTACTACCTGGAAAATCTGCCATTATAATAGCTCTTAAGGGGAATGGGAGATGACACTCCGATTGTTTTATTGCATGTTATCACACACCTACGATTTTAAGACAATAAGTATAACACTTTCAAACCATACGTCTGGAGTTGGCTGTGACTATTTTTTCCGCCATTAAAGTAGCAAACGTGGATTTGGACACATCCTAAATGCACGTGCAACATATGCTTCAGACCGTGCACTTAGACTCTTAAATTAGAGGTGAAAGTGTTTGAACTCTGGCCCAAAGAACACAATAGCAAGTGAACTTGCTTGTATTTCTTATAGCTTGTCTCGTGTTGCAACCATTAGTATTGTCGCTCATGGGCGTGGCCTGTCCAGTGGTGTTTTTTTTCTTCTTCTTTTTTTTCCAATGGGAAACAGTAGTAGCTGTGTTTACGGAAATTGCATAGCTTAGAAATTAGAATTAGCTTTGAAGACAAATTGGAATTAATATTCCATATTGAGCAAGGGCTACAAGAAAATATTGCTTTAACCAGTTGTTGTAGTGCAAGGAAAAAAAGGAGATTGTAAGCCCACTAAAGGTAACAAAGATAAGTAACAGAGGTTTGTATTTATAAAATAATTTTATTATATTGGTCTGCATGATATAAACACTAATAGAAAAGAAAGTGGTATTTACATAGCAGCTCTGTGCTTTACCTGTACAGAGTTACTGCCGTCTGTAGTCTGGTGTGTTATCATGTAGCAACATTATAATTTCATATGAGCAAAGATTCTTTTCGTGAACTTCCCCAAATCTCTTTATGTTAAAATATGTTGATTTATTGGTTCCATTAATGGCATTGTTTCCGACTCAGAGCAAAAATTACTGTAACACACCTCGTACTTGGGAGGTCTTCCAGGGTTAAAGCTGGCTTGTAAATCCTGTAAGAATAAAATGCATTAATTTAGTAAAAAATGTTTTATATAACCTTTATTTTTTGGATGTAAGAATGCCTTGCAACATATCTGCTATTTATATTGGATTAAATATGTAAACTAACATTGTAGAATTCCATGTAAAACATTATGTGTAGCCTTGAGTTGCCTTTAAGGTGAGTGCTAACTGGACTATCATGTTGTAATGCCAGACATGTCCCCTGACTGTGTATGCCCTGTCATGTACTGTTTTTCGAGGATGTTTGATGTTGAATGTATTGTTGCTGTTATTGTGCCATATATTGAATCATATCCTTGTCAAGTACCCTTATGCTCTGCGTCTTGTTCCTTCAGCCTTATATATA
>JAQQZR010000035.1:24309696-24333083 GCA_030068235.1 Notoglanidium macrostoma | reverse complement strand
ACAAATGTTTGTAGAAGCGGTCTGCATGCCTAGGTGCTTGAAGTTATACACCTGTGGCCATGGAAGTGATTGGAACATCTGAATTTAATAATTCCGATGGGTGAGTGAATAATTTTGGCAATATAGTGTATTTTTAGCACTTGTGTGAAAACATGATGATGTTCTAAGTCATATTTATGCAGAAATATAGAAAATTCTAAAGGGTTCACAAACTTTCAAACTTTCAACCACTGTTTTTGATCTTAACTTTTTTCCCCGTTCAGGTCTGATGAAATTCACTCCAAACATTCTCAGTTTGGCCTGTGCTTTATAAATTATAAACTATAAAAATGGTATAAAAAGTATAATAATCACACACTTTTAAGCCATGTGGAGAAAAGGAAGGCCTAAAGGAAAATATTACCCTTTGACTCCTTATTCCCAAAGCGTATTAATATGAAACACTATCACACATGAAAGACTCTGTCTGTGTAATTGCTACACAGACATAAAGTCAGCAGGATGGTGAAGAAGCAAGCTTTATGATTTTGATATGATATGATTTGATTTTTGTTTCCCAATTTTGTAGCAATTTTTGGTTGTGAGTTGGGATCTCAGAGTGCATAATGTGCCATGCTCAACAATTGCTGATATTTCCTAGTGTGCTTGTGTCCAACAGCGCTAAACCACTATTTTATTTATAGGCTTTAAATTAAATTCACAACATTTCCAGTCACTATCCCAGAACTTTAACTCCAAAGCTATGACTTTTATTCTATTTAGTTAGTATGGATCGGTTGAGTGCCGTAACATTGTGTTGAATAAAATGACCAGTTCTAGATTCTTATGGTTTATTCTTTATGATGTAAGTCAGTAATTAAAAATCTATGTCCCAAGCTTTCTTTGATTAGTTATCATTTCTAGCTTTATAAAAGTGTTCCACATGGAACCAGTTCTAAAGAAGAAACCCTAATATGTAGGTTAAACATAGAGCCTTTACAGGAATTTAGTTTCTTTACACTGTTAGAGATTACTAACAGTGTGAAATGTTAAAGATCCTACGATTAAATCCATTAAAGCAGATAATTTCAGATTTAGAGCATAGCTATTAATGAAAATGTAAATGAGATCAAAACGATAAGCCACTGTAAAATAACCTTAAAGGAGCTGATTGTGTTTTAACATCACTTGTGGCATAATTTAAGTGCAACCTGTCAGCATTTTCCAAAGCAGACGAATCTTTAACATCCCATTATTTAAATCACGTGGCCCTTGTCTTGTCTCTTATTGCATTTCTGCAGCACTGCCTTTAGAAATACATCTAACTTTGGCACTCTCACAACTCTGCAAGGTGAATTTCAGTGGAAAAGCTGCTGAGATATAATTTGATATGAAACTTGACGTTGTACATTTCCCATTTGCAAAAGAAAACCCCTCTGAGTTCTACAATGGGATAACAGCTTATTCTCCTCTTACTTAACAAAAAAGGCTCCCGGAGAAGACGACTTACAGTGATCACAGCTCACTGCTTGGAATTAAAGGCAGTTTTCACAACAGGACACTTCATAAAGACAGCAATTTCTCTCCGGATGAAATCACTGTTCGATGGATGAAAAGGCTGGAGAAAGAATAAAGAGCAATTTTGCGAGTTGGAAATGAAGACATGCCATTTACAGCCTTTTACATGGATGTAAAGACAAGTGAGCCCATTCGCAAGTCAATGTCCAATGTCTGATTCTTCTGAGGAGTGTTTATTCACTTTCAGTCCTCTTATTCAAAGTTAAGATAAAGTCTAAACCCAATATTAGGATCTATTTATTTAATAAAGGAACCGTATTGTCACAAATCCCCCTCTTATGTTGTCATGTCCTTTAATTTACATTTCCATGTGCTTTTGTTTCTGTTTGGGTCCTGTCTCCACTCTCTGTCTCTGGATTGTGTTCACCTGTTCTTTGTTTAGTCCTGGATTAGTTTGTCTGTTCATGTTTCTTTGATTTTACTATCAGCCATAACATTAAAAAACAGCTCTGACCCATTGAGACATGGACTCCACAAGACCTCTGAAGTTGTGCTGTGGTATCTGGTACCAAGTCATTAGCAGCAAAACCTTTAGGTCCTGCAGGTTGTGGGGTGAAGCCTCCATGGATCAGGCTTGTTTGTCTTGTACAGCTCTCAGATGCCTGAGCAGCTTCAGATCTGGGGAATTTGAAGGCCAAGTCAACACCTTGATCTCTTTGTCACTGTCCTTAAACTGTTCTTGAACAATTTGGTGCATTATCCTGCTGAAAAAGGCCACTGACATTAGGGAATGCTGTTGCCATGAGGGGTGTACTCGGTCTGCAGCAATGTTTAAGTAGGTGGTATGTGTCAAAGTAACATCCACATGAATGCCAGGACCCAAGAGAGCATTGCATTGCTCAGAGTGTCACTCCGCCTCCGCTGGCTTGCCTTCTTCCCATAGTGCATCCTAGTCCCATGTCTTCCCCAGGTAAGTGATGCACATGCACACAGCAGTCCACATAATGTAAAAGAGAACATGATTCATCAGACCATGCCACCTACTTCCATAGCTCTATGGTCCAGTTACGATACTCACATGCTTATTGTAAGTGCTTATGGCTCAGCATGGGCACTCTGATCAGTCTGCAGCTATGCAGCCCCATACACAGTGTTTGTTCTGACACCTTTCTATCTTTTTCAGCAATTTGTGCTACAACAGCTCTTCTGTGGGATTGGTTGTCCCATCCAGTTGTCCTTCCTTAGACCACTTTTGGTAGGTACTAACCACTACATACCGGAAACACCCCACAAGAGATGCTCTGACCCAGTCATTTTTTTCCCTTGCTTTTTTTGCAGTGCATATTTCATCTTCATCGCACTGCTGAGAAATTACACTTGACTCATCAGGATACACTGGACTAATCTTACTTAAAGAATGCAAGCCCACAGATTTTGGCACCTACTGGCATATGAAATAAATGAAGTGCACTTGGCTGCATGGCTGAGCAGACGGGCAGAGAACTGTTCAATTGAGGCAAGGCTGCTCCATATTTGTCATAGTTAACCACGGTAAACAGAGAAGCCTCTTAATCAATGAGAGATGAGCCAAGTTATTGTTCTCCTCTCAGAAGAGGGCCTGCGCTTACACGATATGACCGCTGATCTATCACCATGAAGTGACCAGATGAAGATAAAACCGTTGCTGCCGTCTCTCACAGGCTTCTGGGGTTGATGATGAAAGACAGGCCTGTAGCAAAGGCTTCTTAACACATTACTGAGTACATCAGCCAGAAAACCAAGTCACTGATAGCATGAGCTATTACACACCCTTCATAAGAATCAGCCTCATCAATGATCTGTGTTGTTTTTCACTTCCTATTTGGCTGATCTGACTTTATATATTCAGCAAAGGTGCATTACAAGAAAATTTAAATCTGTCTTAAAATCTATTTAAAAAGGCAATATTTAAACATCGTAAAAGGAAAAAAATTACAAATGCAAAATTAAGCCAGTTTCCCCCAGAAAAGTAAACAAAACTGAAATGCAAATGAATATCATCTAACCTTATGCCATAATGTTGATTTTGAGTCCTTAAGTTATGGGATGATTCTTCTATATCTTCAGAATCGGCTTTCCTCTTTTCAGGGATGTAGTGGATCCAGAGTCTATCCTTGGAGCACTGCGTGTGATGTTGGCATTCCTCCACACACTATTTCACAACTTACTCTATATAAGATAGTGTATCTTAGCTAATTGCCCTACCAGCAGGTTTTTGGAAGGTGGGGAAAAACTGGAGAACCTGAAGAAACTGACTCAGACCAAGAACCAGGAATCCCGGTACTGTAAGTCAGGAACATGTCCTACTGTAACCTCCAAATGAACCTCCAAATCATTAACTGGTATAACCTCCTTTAGGACAAATAATCTCCATCAAATTTCTTCCTGTAGCTGCATTCAGACTTGATGAGAAATTATGCGTTACAACACTGTCTCAGTACATCAACATTTCTAGGATTTCTTGCATGAAAAATGTTCTTTACGTCCCATAGCATCTTAATTGTGTTCTGGATTCTGAAATGGTTGTTATAAAACATTCAACTTTTTCTTCATTTTAACCAATGCTGTTGTTCAGTTATTTGTATGTTTTGGTTCATGGTCTTGTTGCATCGGTCAACATTTATTAAGCTCCAGGTGATGGACGGTTGCACTGACATTCTCCTGTAAAATTTATTTAAGCTTTTCAGACCCTGAAGCTCCAAAGCTGCCCCAAACCATAACGCTCCCTCCCACAGTTTGGTTTTGGGAACATATGGACAACACTGCTCTCCAAAAAAATATTGTTATATAAACCATTGCTATCTGAAGTTTGCAAAAGACAACCTGGATGTCCCATGTTCTTAAATAATGTTTCAAATGCAGATGAGCAAAAATTCAATATCAAAATAAGTCAAAATTAAAGTCAAAATCATTTTTTGTCCTGTAAGATGTTTGCGTGCTAGAATTTTGCTTTCATTAACCTACTACAATTACTTAAAACAATATATTACTGTACACTTTACATTGCTTGTTTTCATGAATGTGTACCACAAGCATGCTAATGCGTACTTGGAGCAAAGTTTACTGAATTTGCATTTAATTTGACTTTCACAAGAAAATCTTTCTATGCATTTTCATAAAGACAAAGATCTTTTCGGCATTTACAAAACTCTAAAATGCGATATAATAAATGCAAAGCCATCCCTGCTATCTCTCCTTCCTGATCTGTTGTCTTAATTCTTCTGTCTCTCTCGCTTTCGTAAGCCTCTATAGTTGTTCATAATCATGCTTTACTGTTATTCTTTCTTTCTCGTGCTCAGAATGATTTCCTTTCTTTCTAAATCTCGTTCAAGAGGCCTCTGTAAGGGTTTACTCATAAATATTAAATAACGCTTCTGGTGCACCACCTAGAGTGAAAATCAATGCTGCACTAATGAACTTGAATAAAAGATTTGTTTCCTAAAAAATATTTCCAGCCAGCACACCGATGGGAGACATCTCACTGATGGAAGCTTCCAGTGGTATCGTAAACACTGAAACTGGGGAAATTTTAGAGGTCATATTTTCTAAATGCTGTCTAATAGATAAATAGAGAGAGAGAGAGAGAGAGAGAGAGAGAGTGTTGATTGAGCATCTGTTTATAACATAAGTGATAGCAGGGTATATCATGTTTTGCTGGCATTAACAGTACAAATTACAGTATGTTTTTCATTAAGAAAGAAAAGTGTCCAATCTTTTTATGATGTCCAAAAAATGTCCAATGTCTTTTTATGTCAAATTACTAGGTTTTAAGCAGAATCAAACACTCAGAATTACATTAAAACATAAAATGAACTACAGACTACACCATATGATTCGCATCCCTGATCACAGGCACTTCTTCATCATTACCCACTCCTTTTAATTCACCCATGATGTTTTGCTTCTAGATGGTTCTAGTGATGATTTTGAGCAATATATTCCTTGCTGGCTCTTGTTCAAATTTTGATCTGTTTGTTTGATCAATTTGATCCTTGTTTGATCTGTTTGTTTGATCACTTTGATCTCCTGACTGTTTGCCTGTTTGACCACCATATTGGATTTGCACTTCTCTATTTTTATTTTTTTTTTGCTGCATGTCTTTAAATAAACCCCTTCATCCAACACGTGCCAAAATCACCGATACTCTGCATATTAATTTCCACCTCTTGTTTGAAATAACGTCAGATGCTAAGACTGTGCTGCACAGCATCCTGGTTGTGACAGCCACTCGTGCTGTCTGTGGTCTGTGCTTGACACGAGCGCCACACATGCCATCTGTCTTCGTGTAATCTCATCAAAAAAGCTCCAGTTAAGCCCTTAAAATTTCTGATTATTATTCAGTCATTCCTCTTAAAGCCGATATTATAAATGATTCAGTTGGAGACGAGGATAAAAGTTCAGTTTGTTTAGCTTCTTTCTCAAAGAAACTCATCTTTATAACATGAATATAGGATTTACATCTTATGGGGAAACCTAAAAAATCTCATGATACTGCAATTCAATATTTAATTTCAAATGATCAAATATCTTACTGCAATATATCTTTGTTTATTTAATGCAAACAGTTTTGCAAAGAAAAACATATCTCAGAGTTTATTGGAGTGTGGTCTTCGCTTGTCTCGCCTGGACAACCAGGTTCTTGTTATGGTGACAGGGAGATCTCTCAAAGGGGCAGAACCCTGAAACTAACTGCTAATCACCAAAATGATAATGTACACAACTGACATCACAAACATATCACCACCAGGCATGTGCTTGAACTTGACAGTTTTGCATTACTACAACGGCTTGTTATTTTATCTTTGAAATTAGTATTTTGTAAATATATTGTAATTATAAGGTTATGTTTGGTTATTTGTATTTGTTTTTGATCTTTTTTTTTATTTGTTTGTAGGTCTGGCTTGCTACTGTGACTTGCAGTGAAATATAGCTAGCTAGTTAGCAGCTTAGCCACTTTTTAGCATGGCAGACTAATTCATTGGACCTGTTTCTTGAAAAGGTGTTTGATATACTTAACTCTTATAAGAAACTGTGAATTAAAGTAAAGGCCAAACCAACTTTTAAAACAGATCACACAGAGATACACTCTATGAATATACTGTACATAAGGGTTAGGGTTAGGGTTTGGTTAACCCTAAACCTATGGACACCTGACCAGCACACACCTATGTGGATCTTCTCCAAGCTGTTGCTGCAAAGTTCGAAGCACACAATTTCCTAGAAAAGCTTTGCCTGCTGTAGCATTTCAATTTCCCTTCACTGGAACTAAAAGGCCCAAACCTGTTCCACCATGATAATTAATTAATTAATTAAAGCAGTCTGAAATAAATGTCTCCTTAGATCAAAATTAATTAAATAATTAATTAGCATGAATTAATTAACAAACTGATTGGTGTTAATGAACAATTAAGTTAACTTTTTACTGATTCATTTAGTTCATTTTCAATTAATCAATTAATACATTAATTAATTTTATCTAAGGAGACATTTATTTCACACTGCTTAAAAGTTATTCTAATATATAATGGTTGCTATGGTAGCAGCTTTTTTCACAGGGACTTTCACAACTAATGCTAAATTAATGAATGAATTAATAACAGTATTTATTTCAGCAGATCACTTTCTGTAAAAGACATATATAAATAATGACCTATGAACTCATATGCCATTGGTATAATTACTCATGGAAAGATGTTAACAGCAATAGGTATAATTCATTTAAAATTATTAACAGTATACATTATAAGCAACATTTGTTTCTCCTCACTCTCCCGCTCATAGTCCCCGGACTACTGATGGTTTTCACCTGTTTTTTGTTTGTGTGTAATCACTGGTCACACTATTTAAGGTCTTTAGTTCTTTGAGTTCTTTGTGAAGTGTTAAGCTGTTCATAGTTAAAGCAAAGTCTTTGTTCATGCTCTTTGTTTACTTGGATTTTGCATTATTGATCTTTCCATAGCCTTGCCTTTGATATACATGTTTTTGATTTTGCCTTTTGCTTCACGATTTGGATTTTCAAGTGTCAAGCGTCAGGTCAAGTGGCTTTTATTGTCATTTCAACCATATACAGATGATACAGTATATAATGAAACACGACAATGTTCCTCCGGGTCCAAGGTGCTACATACAAGACAACACAGAATTACAAAAAGTGCACGTGTGTAACAAAAGACAACATAAGACTACATAAAGTGCACACGTGAGGGAACGTTGCAGACACATCACAAGACAGTGCAATAAAGGACATAAAGACAGTGAGACATAGAGACGGTGCAACATAGAGACAGTGAAGCACGAACCAGTACACAGTCCCAGTGATAATAAGGTGCAGTTAAATATTGAGTTGTGCAAGTCATATAAGTTCCAAACAGTGACATACATGTGCAAAAACTGCAGAAGTAGTTGAATGCATTCATTTGTGTGTGTGTGTGTGTGTGTGTGTGTGTGTGTGTGTGTGTGTGTCAGTTCAGTCCCTGAGTATTAAGGAGTCTGATGGCTTGTGGAAAGAAACTGTTTCATAGTCTGGCAGTTAGGGCCCGAATGCTTCAGTACCTCTTGCCAGATGGCAGGAGGGTGAGGAGTGTGTGGGGTCGTCCAAAATGCTGGAGGCTTTTGCGGATGCAGTGTGTGTGGTAAATGTCTGTGAGGGATGGAAGAGAGACTCAGATGATTTTCTCAACTGTTCTCACTATCTGCTGTAGGGTCTTGCGGTCTGATACGGTGCAGTTTCCATACCAGACAGTGATGCAGCTGCTCAAGATGCTCTCAACAGTCCCTCGGTAGAATGTGGGGAGGATGGGTGGTGGGAGATGGGCTTTCCTCAGCCTCAGAAGTATAGACACTGCTGGGCTTTCTTGGCGATGGAGCTGTTGTTTAGGGACCAGGAGAGGTTCGCCACCATTACGTAATTCTGTGTCAAACCGTACGTAGAAGCACATCTTGCAGGAAGGTAGTCAGTGATGGCCTGGATAGCCTGCCACATATGCTACGTGTCCCCACTTTCCTGGTCGTGGCTGTGGATTCTGTGGCTATGTATGTGCTTCGCTGCTCTGATGGCCTGAGACAGTTTGGCCCTTGCTGTTCTCAGGGCCGCCTTGTCACCTGCTCTGAAATCAGAGTGTTAGGACCTCAGCAGTTCACACATGGCAGTTCCGGTTAGAACCTGTAGTGATGGTCTTAGAGACAGTGACGTCATCTACGCACTTTCTGAATTAGCTGGTCACTGATGACGTGTACAACTTCAAGTTGATGTTGACGCCATCGGTTTCAGCCTCCCTGAATATATGCCGGTCAGTGTGCTCAAAACAATCCTGAAGAGAGAGATGGCTCCTGTTAGCCAGGTTCTCGCCTGCTTCCTTACCATTTTGCAGCATCTGGTGAGTGGTCTGTATGCTGGCATTAGCATAACAGCGATGTGGTCTGAGTAGCCGAGGTGGGGGCAGGGCTCTGATACTGATGGAATTTCAGGAGCACTGAGTTGAGATTTGCGTGGTTGAAATATGCAGTAACAATAAACAGTCTATCGGGGTGTGCATTCTGCTCCTCACCAATAGCCCCGTACATCTCACAGAGTGCATCTTTAGCATTAGCACTGGGTGAAATGTACACTCCGACAATGAGCACGGCGTTGAATTCCTGTGGTATATAAAATGGTCTGCATCTAGCACAAACTCCACTAGTGCTGACCAGTAACTAGAAAATAGCAGGGTTCTTGCACCATTACTTGTTGATGTAAACGTACAAGCCACCGCCACAAGTCTTACCACACAGACCTGCATTTCTGTAGGCACGAAATGTTGTGAGACCATCTAACTCAATGGCAGCATCCAGAACTCTATCGCTGAGCCATGTCTCTGTGAAAACAAAGACACAGCAATCCCTAAACTCACACTGGGTAGCCTGCTGAAGTCGGATGTAGTCCAGTCGGATGTAGTCGGAGAAAGTCCCCTTACAATACCATATTGCATTACAGAAATAAAGTGCATTACTACAGCTGCATATTGTATATAATTTAAGAGCCTGTACTACTGAAACTGGTATGCAGATTCTCTAGAGGGAAAATAAAAAGTGTCAGTGTACTCTCTGCCTACCCTCCACTGATGATTTGCTGGTTACCTCCAACATTGAAAATACATCCAATCCAATTTTACGGCAGAAATTTAGGTGTATTCAGAGTCACATTGTTCAGATGTGTAAGTAGATTTACTTGGAATCTTACACAAATTATTTTGTGAGTGTAGTTCACAAAATTTAAAAATACAAAAAATGGTTTGAAATATTGCTGATGAAAAGTCATAGTTGTAAGTATAACATTAATTACTAGGAATTTGGTTTAATTTAACAAAATGGCTTCCACACCCTTTTAAAATTCTTCAAGCTTGTAACATAGCACTTTAGTATTATTTTGCATACAGTGTTAATAATGTACTCTTTGTGAGTACAATATATGAGTAATAGGTGCATTTCAGCATGTGATAGCCTTAAACTGGCATGTTAATAATAAATTTACATTAAATAACTTGAAATAAAATATATAATCCTAGAAATCACACATGAAAATAAAAACACATGAACCACATGTGAAAATGTGTGAAACACGTGTTGTGTCTAAACACCACTTCAAGGCTGTGTGACTATGTGTAAGAGTTTGAAAAGAGAAAACAATACATTTGGAAAGGAAAACAAAAAAAAATATCTTTTCTTCTTGATAATTCTTGAGGCTAAGTCTGAGGTACACCTCTGATTAGAGACAAGTTCACCGGTCCATGTAAAGAATAAAGCCTGTAGGTTTATGCTGTTATAGGAAAATAATGCAAAAAAAAATAATACAATCATTAAAAAAACAATCTCTGGAAAAAAGGAAGATCTGTTTTATGCCATCTTAAAACAAATGACCTGAAACGAGTTTTTAATGCTTCTAGTAAGACCAGGTATAAAGGAGTGCGTAAAAAAAAAAGTCAATTAGCCAGAATATATTTAAAATATATGCACAAAACAGAGTCTTAATGTATAGACACTTTATATTAACTCACCTATCACAGAGTATTTTACCATAGTAGATGCTGCATGGATTAAAAATGTTAATTTGATTATTTATAACATTTATTTAACATTATTATTATTATTATTATTATTACATATGATCTTGTTCTTGCCTGCACCATATCTTGTTTCATTTGTTTTCTTATCTCACACACTTATAGCACTAAACAATAAACACATTTGTCGTGTTTTGACCAATTTCCCGTGACAGCCAGAGCGGCTGTTTAAAAGCTGATTTTGAAGTGTGTCTGATAACGACTCATGTCATCACTCATTTTGGATTGCAGGTTTGTGACCGATTTATCACCATACTTACAAATGTTCAAGAAGAAAAAATTATATGTATATATTTATTTATTTGTTCTTCTGCTTGATATATTCCCCTAGATGCTTCCGCGCATGCATCATGACGGCCGCGCGATCCCAACACTCTTCCGATGCATCCTCTGAACACGTCTTCAGAAATTATGCGACGCATGCACGAGTTGCAGTACCGGCAAAAATGTGGGTGGCAGTTTGGGTACGTGACGTCTTCCCTCAACTCACAACACAGCGAAATCAGACCTTGTTTCCTCACAGTGATGATTTCTTGCACTGCCGCCTGGTGGAATCATCAAATTATATGCACAAGTATAATTACATTTTATAACTTTTATAATACAAGTACTCGTCAGCATCCGCAAGCGCACAAGTCGCGTAGTGTCGAGTTTATCCCAGTCCCTAGACAGCACCACATCAAGGGAGGATCGTCATATGGTGCGCCAAGCATTACAGAACCCCATGACATCTGTGTCTGCCATCCAGATGCAGGTATTGGACTCTTTAGAACACCCCGTGTGATCCTTCAACGTTTGTGGACGGCTGGCATCAGCCGGACTACTGGTTCACCGTCCCATGCGTAGGCTGCCGTTAACACCAGTGCAGAGGCGGTTACGTTTGAAGTGGTGCCATAACCGAGAGGCATGGACTGATGACGAGTGGTGTCATACCATGCTCAGCGTTGAGTCTCATTGCCATGGACGACCATTGTATGGCGGTGCCGAGATGAGAGGACCAATCCTGCCAAGGTGTACACCACAACTACCAACCGGGGAGGGTAAAAGTTATCAAGAGGCCCATGATTGATTAGTATCACTGTATTGACAGTATGCCACCCATCCCGCCATCAGAACACAGGCCAGTTTTGCTCTCTTGAGCTCCCTGGCCGTGTCATCATCTGGATTTGATTTGAACTAGTGATCTCTAGATGATAGGGCAAAAGCCTTCCTGTTGCTCCACTCAGGAGCTCTATTGCTTTTTAAAGCATTAAATGGATTTAAGCATCATGCATTACGGATTGTCCCAGCATGTCCCAAATCATTCACTAAGACCAGGTACTGCAGGCTCAGTGGACCCAAAGTCAACAAGAAAACTTACACTTACAAACTTACAAATGAATGAACCAAGAAACAAACAAAACAAAACAACCAAAAAAAGAATTCACCATGTAAAACCAGGCCAATACAGTGCAGCAGTTTAAAATCAGCCAAAGACGTTTTTTATGATTTCCTTCTTACATGATCCTTCTTATGATTTACACGTCTTCTTGTTTTTCGCATATAATATCATTTGTCAGAGACATGAGACATCCACACCAGCAAACGTTTCCCTCCCCTGAATACTAGCACTCATCTTTTGCTGCTCCACTCACAGACTATATAAAACATTCACACAATGTGAAGTTATCCAACATGTTTAAATTGTCAAAATCGCTTAAATTGTCCATTTAAAAAAAAAAAATGTTTAGCAATTAGGAACAGTGATACAGTGGGAAACAAAACCTCTTCTCATGCCTTATCCTGTTCTCACAGATGGGTGATGAGAGTAGATCACACCATGGGAAGCCTTAATCACAGCTCCTTTAGTTATATTCAGTGCCTTTGACATAAATGATGAAGAATCTGTAGCTTCCTCAGTAACACTTTCTACCGCGATCATAGTTATGATCCGCAATGAAAACACTTTCATATCATAAGGCATGAAGTAATGCACATCATTATTTATGAAAATACAGCTATCTTAAAGGCTTTATGATTTGTTTACATGATTTTTTTTTCTCCACAAGTATAGGAATCTGATGGTCTTGACCTTGTGATGACATTTGTCTGGTACCCATAAAGAAAACAGCGTGTTGTTGTTGTTGTTGTTGTTGTTTTAACAAACCAATTCAGAATTTATATTTGAAAAAAAAAAATTGTTTCCTTTTTGTTACTGAGGTTAAGGTTAGGGTCAGATTTAGTTGTAGTCGTCGTGTTAATTAGCTTAATAAATATTTAAATAAGGAGCGCAAGACAAACTTGTGTGCGTGTGTGTGTGTGTGTGTGTGTGTGTGCGTTTTCTATACAGAGCATATACAGAATATTACAAGTTCAAATACAAAATGAGAACAATGTAGTAGACGACACTTGAGATTTACAGTCAAGTTGCCTTTTCTGTTCTGCTTTCTTGCAGATAGCTGTGTGTATAAACATCCAAATATTTGTGCAATCCAATCGTGAGTAGTGCTTAATATATATGGTCTGGGTCTGAGCGATGAACAAATACAATTTGTAATGTTATTTGCATTACATTGGCAAATAACAGCTGTAATGAGTTTTCTGCCAATCCTGTGCACAGATTGTGTTCCTGTGACTCGGGTTCTCTTAAACACACTGATAAATATTCTAAACAGCGCCTCGCTTCTCGCCTCATGAATAAAAACAGCAGGATTTGAAATGCCCTTTTGCCACACTGCTGTTTTCCCCTTTTTGCTTTCTTTAAAAACGAAAAAAAAAAAACCCCAGCATTAAAGTGGAGGTGAAAAATATCCCATGATTTCTGTTCAACGCGACAAGCACTCAGGTTTTATTTCTAATTGCCTCGGTGATACGCTGCTTGTCCTCTGAATCTCTTCTAGTGTTGGGAAAGCACTGAATGGAAATAGAGCCACTAGGAAAGCGCTAATCAGTGAAATTTGTAACACAAAACAGGCCTTTATACTCTGTCACACTGAAGAACCTATTTGAGGCGCGTGTACAACCCTGAGGATCATAGGATCATGAGGAAGCGCATGATCGTAGGCCTCAGGGAGGCAGAGTACTGAGCCGTATTAAAGGGATTGTTTCAACTATGCAAAAACCTGTCAGAGTCATTAGTCAAAACACATGTAAAGCAGACTAATCGAAATAGAATGTCAAAATCATGGCAAGAAGACAAGGCAGGGGCAGAAATACCAAATATCAGAGTGAGCAACAGAGGCAAAGTGCTAGGATAAAGGCAAAAATGAGGCACGGCACGGTTAGACACGGAAGACCAAACTGTAAGCGTTTGCACAGAAGTTCAGGTTCCTGTGCTGTATGTGTAGTAGTTTAACAGGAAGCGCTCGACAAAACAACAGAAGTGTTTCAGAATTCGGACGAGGTTGCCCTCTGGAGGTCTGGAGGATGAGTATCAGGGCAAGATGTTATATTACGTTACATTATTACAGTTAGTTGGGACCAAATTCACATTGGATAAGCTCTATCCTCATGACAATATGCTTTGTTTTTATTTAGAAAACTAGTATCCACATGTATCCTTACCTTTGTCGAGCCAACACGCGGGGAAGGCCGGCCAAATCCGGACAGCTGTAATTATAACACAGCTCAATCAAAACAGTCAGTGCAGTATAGTTTTCGTGCATGAATACATACGGTATATTCCGTGCATATCAAGCAATAAAACTCAACAAACCTGCAGAGATTTTAAATACGCCGCTGCTTTCACAGTTTACGACGTAAACAGCATTCTTTAGGGGAAATAACACGTAAAAAAAAAAAAGCACAATTTGCTTTAGAATTTAATTCATACAAAGTTTACAATTAGTATAAATCTGCGTATGCGTTCTGGAACCAAATTGGAATCTTTTTTTGTCGTTGATTTTTTTTTTTTGTCTGTTCGTTTGTTTTTTAAAACCCCCAAACAGGGAAACAGAAAATGCACAAATTAGTATGCCAATCATGTTTTTTTGTTGTTGATGTTGTTTTTAGAGTTTCAGTTGCATCGTTACTTTACTCAGTTTATTTCTCAGTCAGCTTATTAATGCAGATTTCCATGAAATAAGTTCTCCAATATAACACATTTTAAACATCTCTAAGAGGCATTGCGTTTGGTTCAGACTGCTGTCATTAATAACATTTTAATCAGGATTCATTTTAAATACCAACTTGAAAGACTGATTACAGCAGGATTGCATGAGAATGACAGCAATATAACACAACGTATGAAGCAGATCCTTTCTAATAATAAAATTTAAACAAATCTCTTATAAAAATGGAATTATCAATAAATAGCTTACTGGACATCAGAGTAAAATTATAATGGCATTAATAATATGATAATTAATGATATGATAATGATAACAACATTGAGCAGTAAGTAATAAATAAAACACTCGTTTAATGCTGGTAAAGAAAATGATTCAAGAACAAGATGGTGGAGTTATTGTCATTATTTCCAAAGTGTTTTATTACTCTTATACCAGAGCAATTTGTCAATGATGACAAGTTATTATTATTAGCATTTTTCAAAGAATTCCATACTTTTTATCCATTTATAGTTATATTTGTTGTGTATAACTTCCGTTATAGCAGCGTTTTCTCCAACCTCCAAAAAAAAGAGCTTCTCATGTTACCGAGAAACTGTAACTCCTCTGTCAAACACATTGTCAAGCTCACACACACAAACACTCACACACACACACACACACACACACATACTGTACATTCACAGATATTAGATTTAAACTTTAACTGCTTCAGGCATCAAAAACCTACAACAACATCTTTCAGAAAATTATTCATCCGTATGAATTTGTGATAGAGCTGACTATACGCACAGCTAGGCAGCAATTAATATAGACAAACACATTTGCTGAGAAGTATTGCTGACATAAAGAGTCAATATAGTGCCAGAGAGGAGGTGTTTAAAGAGCTAACACCAATCTACTGCTGCTTAAAAACAGATATTTAACATGTGGGCGGATTGGAAAGTCTCAGCCTGATTCATTACCGCTTGTGAGTGTAAAAAAAAAACACACATGCAAACATGCAAATTGTGCAAGCTGGCTTAAGGAAGATTGCTTCTTTCACTTGTAACATGCGAACATGTGCATTTGCATTTGTGCCATAATGGATATAAGTTGGTATTATCTAAAAGAATAAAAGACAAATATGATGCAAAATAGACTGATTTAGCACCTTCAGTGAGACTTACTAAACAAATTAATACAACCGAAAAGCAGGAATTAAATTTACACATTTATTATTTGCGAACCACTTGCAACATGTCCACTTTTTGCAGAAAGCTTTTATCTCTTCATCTCCTTGCACAAGCAATTAGCACTTTGTATTTTTTGTTATTTTGGCTCTTAGTCAATCAGAGCCTGGGAATAACTAATTAGAGAAAATCTGTAATGTTTTTAGACAATCATCCTCAAGTATGTGACACACCAGCAAGGCCTGCTTAGGAAGTTCTATGAATTTGTTTTAATCCTGATTAAACAAAGCATTTTTTTTTTATTTATCCGATTCAAAAATACTTACACTCAAGGTTTTCAGGGGTCCAATGGACCCAAGATATACTTTTCAATTGTCTATTACTTTGATATGGGAATATTTGAACACTTTATTACCTCATGATTCCGAGGCACAGTATTTGATATCTTAAAGCCGAAAAACCTGGAATTCTTCGGGGAACACAATTTGTGCGGAAAAAGTAACTTTGATTTATTTTACCAACGTATAAACAAAGCATAAATTCATATTTCCATAAAAAAGACTCACTATTTTTAGTAATCATTGAATTTATTTACATCATGCAGAAGACTCATTGGAATAACTCATAATGAGTAATCTGTGGCTAAAAGTAAAACCCAGAATAAATAAATGTGTCATATTACATACATTTGAATAATTCTATGTGACTAGCTCATGACGGCCAATCAACATACAACGCAACAAACTCACACGGGAAGAGCTCCAAACCACATCCTATCATTTTCAATGAATGATCTCTGCAGTTTATCTAATATCTGTAGACACACTATATAGTACATTCATAAGACACTAAAGTGTATTGCTCTAATTCTTTATTTCTTCCTAATAATCTAAGTGTTGTTATTGCGACATCTTCACTTCAGATAAACAGATACATGGCCTTTTCCTGGTCTTATGTACTGCTACGGATCCCTCTTAATGCTATTTTAAAAATAGGGACAATGCCTGGACCACTCATAATATTATGCTAAAATAAGGAAATATGCCTGGACCCATGCTCTTGTGAATAATATTATTATTCATAATAAAATAATCATAAAAAAATTAAAATAAAATAATTCATAAAATAATATTATTTTAAAATTCGGACTCATCACTCATAACACTATTTTAAATAATGCTTGGACCCCTGATAATGCCTACTTTAAAAGTAATACTCATATTTGCCTTCCTCTTAATGCTATTTTAAAAGTCAGAGTCATACTTGGACCCCTAATAGTACTGTGATAAAAGTAAAAACAGGGCTTCGATTACTCATAATATTATTTTTAAATGTATTAAATGTGCTTGAACCTCTCATAATACTATTTAAAAAGTAGGAGTAATATGTTGACCCGTTTGTAAGCATTCTGGGTCCTTAACATAGTTTCACTGGGCAAAAACCATTGAGAATGAAAGAATCTGTATGCCAAATGAATATATGCATTTTTTCCTGACCCTTGTAGACAGATGCTTAGTTTTGGTGTTTTTTTTTGTTTTTTTTGTATTTTATAATGCATTCACACAAGATGGCTTGTAATATCAACATTAGCCTAATAGAGGAGCGTGTTATCCAAACATGGGCTGTCCATTATTATTATTATTATTATTATTATTATTATTACGTATCCTAAGCACTATATAAATTACACATTTTATCATGCATATCTTATGTCCTGCATGGCTTATGGGTTTGAAGCCACTACAGCTTTCTGAATCACAAGCTGTTAATATTATGATGCTTGAGGGAAAGTGCCAACTGTTACCTTTCCTACAACACACTAGTCACTATATCACATCATGATGGAGAGAGTGACTGCTACGTTTCAGTCCTGAGCAGGATGCACGTTCATTTGCATTAATCTAGACTTCTGTTCACCTGGACTTGATCCAAGTCACAAACCATGCGACGGCATTGTGTCTTTTATTTTCCATGACCTACTGGTTTGGAGTCTTTCATTATCTGAAATGCGTAAATGCTTCTCTCAGGAGACGCAAAGATCCTTTGTGTTTGTAATGATCTTCTTTTCTATTAATGTGGTTTGAGTGTCCAAAACAATGCTTTTCCATTTGAGCTGAATTAATGATCTGCTCATGTTCATCATGCTAAAAAGCAATCAGGCACTTCATTCTATCTCGTTCAGAGCAGATGACAAGGACAGCACTGACCCTGACCTCAGATTTAGAACAGCACTCATTTCCTTTTATTTATATGTTTAAAATGTTTCACCAGCACTTTTCATCGTACCTGATCAGTGGATCTGATTAAATTATTTCAGGCAAACATAAACATCAGGACAAAATGCAAATATGGATTAGGAATTACACGTCTCGCTCTCCCTGTGGAAAGAGAAAGCTGTGGTCAGATATGAGTGTGCTAAAGAAATAAAGCTAAATATCATTATAATGCAATTATAAATGACACGGATGTAGATATAATCCAGAGTTTTAGTTTAGTTCAATGGGACGGGCGTGGGTTTTCCCGGCGTGCTTTGCGGGTTGAAGTTTATGCGTTTTGTCTGAATAGTTCTGTGTGTTTTGTTATAAATGTTTTGGGGAATTGTTTGGGTATATTTGGGTTCACTGTGTGAGGGTATGGGACAGCGTTTAGCCAATGGTCTTCCGGTTGGTGTGTTCGTGCTTGTGTGTGTTGATGACGCGCTCCTTCCGTTTGGGAAAGCTGCGCAGTTCTTTTAAGAGCTCGTCCCTTTCACAAGCCTGTTAATAAACAGCTTCCCTGTTTGAGGTTTTCATAAGACTCCTGTGTTGCGTCTGGTTCTTGCTGGCGTCTTTCCGGGATGGACGGAGAAATACGCTTCAATACATTGTCCAAATACTAAGATGATATGAGAAACCGAGGTTTATATAGTAGCTACCGTACTATAACCTACAGTACATTTACGTGATAGCAGGAATGTTAAATGAAATTATATTTGAATAAAAAGCCAAACATAATGTGTTGAGTTTTGGCTAAAAAGAATGATCATTGGATAGTAACAGTGACTCTTCTACATATATATTCTTCTATAACAGCATGCGTCTGTGTTATTTATCTCATACTTCACATTACTGAACAGCAAGCCCCGTTTCATCAGCCTCTACTCTTTGCTTTTGTTTATTTGACTTGTTGGACATCATTCAGTCAGGGGGTAAAGCAATTAATGCACATCTCCTGAATGCTGATTTTAATGAATGATGCCGAAAAGGACAGTTGTTTTAATATTTCTGTCATATTGCATGTTATAATTCTTGGTGTTCAGGTTGAGGTTGGAGTGGAAGAACTGGAGCGTCCTGCACAGAGCCCTGACCTCAACCCCACTGAACACCTTTGGGATGAACTGGAACTGGAGCCTCCTCGACATCCCAACATCAGCGCCTGACCTCACTAACGCTCCTGTAGCTGCATGGACACAAATCCCCACAGCCGCGCTCCGACAGCTAGTGAAAAGCCTTTCCAGAAGAGTGGAGCGCGATATAACAGCAAACGGGAAAACATCTGGAATGGGATGTTTAGCAACCACATTTGAACATGAGGGTCAGGTGTGCTGAAAATACATTTTGAAATGACTGTTTGCAGTGGGTTTGTGGTAGCTGAAAGAATACAAACATGAAAGCTTTGATTATAATGAAGCATGAAATGTTCAGCTATGTGTTATTTCTTCTGTGTTATTTTCATTGAGAACACTCCCTTGTAGCAGTTTGGCTACACCACAACCAGAGCTTTCCATTTAGAGAGTCTAATCTATCTGCTTGAGAAGGTCATGTTGAGCCATGCACAACATTCAGTACTATCGCGCACGCTTTTCTTTCTTCCATTTGTCATTTTTCTTCATTTCATTGTAAGAAAAAGGCTTGATTATTTTTTAAGTAATGATGTTTAAAAGAAAGAGAGAGAAGGAGACTGAAGGGTCCTTGAGGTCCTTCATCCACCAGTGCAGAACACGTTTTACTCTTCCTGTGTCCTTTCACTCCAGCTGTTTGACCTCGTCTCGGCCTTGAACACGAACAATGCTCTAGGAAGGTTTCAATGAACTAACTGGTTATTGCTCCTTTTTTTTTTTATCGATTTGCTGCACACACACTAACACACACACACACACACACACACACACACACACACACACACACAGAGAGAGTAAGGATGATTTTTAATCATAATATTTTCCAATTCATTATCAGAAAATGAGATTTATTTATTTTTTATTATTCTTTATGATTTGTAAACATTAGTTCACTATCAATTTAACTTTAATATAATTTAGTGGAATAAAACACATTGGGATGTGCATTTATAGAAAAATAGGCAACTTTGGCGTGTTTAAAAAAAGCAAATGACACTTTTCAAAAATGAATTTAAATATTATTTTTAATAATAATAATAATAATAATAAGAAGAAGAAGAATTATTATTATTATTATCCATTATTCAAAAAAAGGTGCACTATTTCACAAATGTCCCACTGAGAAATGTTCAGTGCTACATATACATTTATACAATTGGCAGGTGCTTTTATCCAAAGTGACTTGCATATGTACGACTCACAAAGCTAACTGCTAAACCAATGCTGCTTTTTATTAGAGCATATTGTCAACCAATATTAGATCTGCAGTTGTGCTATTGTTCGTGGGGTGTGTTTTCATTACAAAGCGAGGCACCTTTCGAAACCTAAAATCTAACATATCAAGGGAGTTGCAAGACTACATGTCCCTGATGTAATATGAAAAGCCACTTTCCCACACTGCAGCACTGCTGTACCACCTCGGCTGTATTTGATCATGTAGAAATCGACATCAGAGAATTGGGATCTGCTCAGCACAGCCTGTTGCGCAGTACTCTCTGAGTGTGTATCAGCCCTCTGACAGGCTCCACTCCTCAAGACCCTCTCCTCCCTATTGGTGCTGCTGTTTCTTTGGAGGGAAAAAAGATGATATTCTCTGAACGTCGCTCACATACACACATCAGGGGATTCACTGAATCAGCAGTGCTCTTAGGAAGAATACATGAACTTAACTTGGCCAGGCACCACCGGAACAACAGCTGAAATTGAGTGGTGGTCAAATGAGCCCAACACTTTTGGACCATAAACACCACCATGTTTATTTAAAAAAAACAGAACTGTAAAACAAGGAAAAGTCCATAAACTCCCTGTAAAATATGGTCGATATTTTGAGGCTGTTTTGTGGCTGATGGTTCAGGGGCTCTTGGGAAGACTGGTCATTAAGAAGGATAACTCAACTTCCCTTAGTGCATCTAAGGCTACATCCAGACTAATTTGTTTTAGTTTTAAAACAGCATTTTAAAACAAAAAAAAACAATCTCTGTCCAGAAAACTGTTTTCGCTCCATATCAGAAATGATCTCTGTTCATTGTAACACACGTGAAAAAGCATATACAGTATATGACCATTCATATATATATACACTGGGAATGTTTGTGTCGGTATAAACAGGAAGCAGATTGTCTACTCTGCAGTTGGTTGCCTAGTTGCAAGTCGATCAAATGATAGCTTTCCTCTTGCGCAAGTAGGCAGTTGGAGCATTATAAAATGCAGAATTTAACAGATGCTAGCAAAAACACCAAGCTCAGCAATCCTTTAATTCAGTACCCATGCTGCATTGACCACTGGTAGTCGAGGCTGACGCTGTCTGTTTACCTCTGGAAAAGGGTCATGTGATAGGAGCATGACGAATCATGGAAGGAAGGATACGTTGTGACCAATAACACCCAATCAGGACACAAACATGTGTGTCTGCATGATCGGTTTAAAAAAGTTCATGTTTCTGGCTGTGCACACTAAGACAGGGCCAGCAGCATTGGAAAAATGTTCCATTTTCATGGTTCCAAGCTTATTCTTTTTTGTGCCTTTCATGGGTTCTTAAAGATCAGATTTGTCTGGCTTCTCCCCTCAGACCTGTTCACCCAGGGTGGCCCAACTGAAAGTATTAAATTGCCAATAACATAGCCCTGAGGTTCACAAAACTACACAAGCCCCTTGACTGTGAAAAGGTTCCTTTGTAGAACTGAACTGCTGCTCCAAATTTAGAGGAGATTGTTGAGGTGATATAGGCACCTTACAAAGATGTTCCTTGGTATCCTCCTGGTAGAGCTACACCAGACACTACACCCCACTGGATGAAGACTTAGGAGCAGACCCAGGATCTTGTGAAGAGATTATATCTCACAGTTGGCATGGGATGGGAATGGGATCTCCTAGGAGAAGTTGGAATCTGTGTTTGAGGAAAGAGAAGACTGGCCTGACCTTCTTAGCCTGTTGCCATTCTGACCCTAGGAAAATAAAAGCATTAGGAAAATGATTGAACAAATGATCTTTTAGCCTGTACCTTTTCCGACTTAGCTTCGGATGGAGCGCTCAACAAAATAATGACCTGAAACATACATGCAAATCAACACAGTAAATGGTAGTCAGACAAAGTAAGTGGTGGCTTAAAATCTTAGTGTCCAGGGCCCTCATTTATCAACAGTGCGTAAGCACAGATTTGCATAATGGCTGTGTACGAGCATTCCTATTCATTTTTTACGTATTTGCGCATGTACTTAGGAATGTTGCATAAAAATAAGCGCAGCTCTGACCATGCTTAAGCACAGCATCTGGTGGCAGAACTGGGGAACTGTAAATAGGAAGCATTGGGTCACACTATGCATTAAACAATCTCAATATCCACATACAGTATGTTCTGGTAGGATGGTTCCTCCAACAGATGCAGAGGATGCTTGAGCTCAGATGACTGCAGAATTGCCATTGTAATGTTTTTGTAAACAAAGATCACACTAGAAAGGACAGCATTAATGGGCCCAGAGAAAAACACCACCCTTACTTAATTTATTTCTGCCATCTAATTAATGCCTGTTTGCCTTTTAAGGTAGGTACTTTCTGCCCTGCTTCTTTTTTGTTGGTTGTGGATCATTGCTCTTAATAAACACTACAAGGTGGTGCAGGGAATATACTGACATGCATTAAACTAAATAATTGCTCACTTTCAGAAAATAATGGAACACATATTCACACAGGGACAGTCACATGCAGTTGGGGCATTGGGGGATGTCAAGCAAGATGAATACGTCACAAATTCTCCTATTTTGTTTTGAGTTCACTCCTTGTACTCTGTTTTTTAGGACATTAGAACAAATATAGTGTCATTTTGTTTTCCTGTTCCTTTTGCCAAGACTATTCATGGCAATTTATCCCATTATGTCTGTTTTTTACTTTTGCCTGTTTCTCCCAGGTGCGAAAATGGATATTTCACGTTTAACCAAGTCTGCCTTTTCCCTGACCCACATTATTGAGAATGATTATAATTCATGGCTTCATATATTAAAGAGCACTTTGATTTTACCCACTTGTATCCTGCTTCACACTACTACACCTACTTAAAATAATAGTAATAATAATAATAATAGTAATAATAATATATGCAGATATGCTTGCCATATTAAAAAGAATCCATTGCCAATATCCTCACATTGTTATATATATA
>JAQQZR010000035.1:24288585-24300268 GCA_030068235.1 Notoglanidium macrostoma | reverse complement strand
CCCCGCCTCTCGCCCCAAGATGCTGGGATTGGCTCCAGCTTCCCCGCCACCCAGACGGATAAAGCGCTATAGATAATACATGGATGGATGGCACCTTTAACAGCAGACATTGTCACAAATCAGCTTTACAGAATTTTGGAATGTAGATTTAGATCCCAAAGGCAGAGGTGACAGGAAAAATGGGAAAAAGAGATGTATAGAAAGTTTGAGAGAAATCAGACTCAAAAGGGAATCCGATCTCTCATGGGTGACACTGGATTATAGGATTGTAATATTACAGTATACAGGTGTAGAAGAGTAATGACAGACAGCACTAAGTGTGTGGAAAGGCTGTCCTGTGCATACAGTGTCCTGGAATGTCCTTTTTGCCATGAAATGGCAGGCACAGCTAATGTTGACCTGAGTTTGGAAAAGGCCAGTAGTATGTCATTTACTACTTTAACCAACACTGTTTCAGTACTTTCATAGGGCCTAAAGCCTGACTGAACAATTTCATGAATGTGATTCCTATGCAAGTATGAGCTTATCTGATGAATCTAAACCTTTTCTTAAACCCTGGAGATTAAGAGGAGGTTAGATATTTGACTACATGCGTGGCTGGTTTTGCTTTACATGTCCTTACCTCCTTGCAGTTATTGTAAAGTTATCCAAAGTGCTGTTGAGATAAGCCATTACTCAAAGACATATCAACTAACTAAAAAAAATTAATCTGTACTGCTAACACTAAATAGAATTGACTACATATCTTTTGGGGAATTTTAATGCTCATTCTATTTACTTTTGGTGCTAATCCACTTGATCACATAAGGTTAACGTGGAAGAATATTTGTGAGGATTTTCAATATAAAAATATTTTCATATTCTTCACAGCTAGCAATCCTAATAACAACTAACAGCTAACAACTAGACATGATTTTTGAGTAAAATGCTTAGAATTATGAAAAAAACAAGGGAAAAGAGAATCACCACTATCAATATGAAACCTCTGTACTAATTATACTGCAAACATATCGGATATTTTTCACTTGTGTCTTTTGTAAAACATGTAGAACCTGTTAAAGATATCATTCCTCTTCTGGAGGCTGATCCTCGCTTCATAAACATTCAGCTCATGGTGACAGTGTGTCCTGAAAGGAGTGACAGACTGTGTTGTTGACATGGAAGGCAAACCTGTGGACTGGTTATTAGAGCCCGGCCTGTGTGACTGACAGAGCAAAGTTACACTCTCATTTCCCTGGCTCTTGAAAGGATTGCAATCTTCTCTTTTCTTTGCTGTCTGTTTCCATGCCACGTAGTATCTAACAGTCCTGCTACAGATATAACCACTCGGCTTTCTCCATCACCCCCCCCACGCCCTTTTCTATAAAACCAAGACATCAAACCTCCCTGGCAGCCCTGTGACATGAGAGCTACAGAACAGCTATAAATGCAAACACATAAATTATGCTGAATCTAGATGAGGGATGTGACAAGAAAGTATATTTTCACAGGAAGTACACTGGAGCAATTCAGGAAATGGAGTGTAAGGTGTTATATATAAAAGGTGATTGCACAGATCTCTAAGAAATATCACAAACACATCTGGAATCAGATGCCTCATGTAAGAGTACATTCTTTAAAAAAAAAAGGTTCTTCAGTTTTTCCCTCTGTAGGAACCCTTACAGTTCCCATGTTTTCTTATCAGAGAAGGTTCCAAGCACCCATCCAAAAAATTCTTTAACTATAACTATAACAACTTTAACTATCTACAAGTATTCCTTAACCCGGGTGGTTCTGAACCTTAACCAGCACTCCTCTCTGCCCAGCTCACGGCCGTTGGATCCAACAGAAAAGACACAATTGTCAATTCTTAGCTGGTTCAAATTGATTTGCATGCAGTGAAATATGTACAGGACAGAGGTTAGATGAAAAGGGAAGGGGGAGACAGATGCTTTTCAAAAGACACAAGTGAAGAATATCAGATATGTTTGCAGTATAATTTGGACAGAGGTCGCAGAGGTGCTCGGTAGGTTTGTCATTGCATATATTAACGAATCACATTCTTGTGTTATGTCATATCAGGGCTGATGGGGTTACCATGGACACTGAGAAGGTGTTTGGCTGTACGCACTTGGACCAGACCGACAACAGTTACAAATATGCAGAGGTTCTTAGGCTTTTTATTTGGAGTTTCGGCGGCACACCCATTTCGCAACTTTACAGATCATAAAACTTGGAATACATCAAGTCGTCTAGACGCCTGAATCCCTGACGAGAACGATGGGCACTATTCTTCACAAGGTTTCATTTTAAGCCGCATTACCAGACGGCATCCAGGAATGTCAAAGCTGATGCCCTATCATGGCACTACCCCTGTGAGCCCCCGGAGCCAGGTAATGACACTACTCTGCCTCCCTCATGCTTTTTGAAGGAACTCATTTGGGCTATCGATGAACAGCCCCTACTTAACTGGAATATCCTCCAGGATGTACATATGTTCCCGGTCCAAGGCAAGCTAAATTATTAATGTGGGCAAAAACGGTTCCAATCACTGGACACCCCAGCATCCAGTGGACATAATCGCTCCATGGAAATAAGTATCGGTGGCCCAACATGCTGGGGTACATTATAAAGTATGTAAATTCGTGTTCTACCTGTGCCAGAACTCAACGTACATTCCCAGCTGGTAATCTCATACCACTGCCCACTCCCTCACGACCCTGGTCTCACACATGCATAGATTTCAATACTCATCTGCCTAAATCCCAACAGAACACTGTGATCATGGTCATCGTAAACCGTTTCTTGAAATTAATCCGGTTCATCCATCCAGAGCCAACCAAGAGGTGGGAAGGGTCCTCAGGGCCTATTGCACTGACAACCAGGAGGATTGGGCCAAATTTCTCCACTGGGTTGAGTATGCCCAAAACTCCCTACATCACATGGTGACTAATTTAACAACATTCCAGTGTGTCCTGGGCTATCAACCACCTCTATTTCCATGGAACACCGCACCTACCCCGGCGGTAGATAAATTGTTCCAGAGGAGCAAGTAGGTATGGGAGCAGGCACATCGGAGGCTGGAGCAGGAAGCACAGTGCATTAAAGATTTGCAGACAGGTGCAAGGAGAATGCACCCAGTTACAACCCAGGGGACTGAGTCTCACTGTTTACACAGGACTTTAGAGGCAGCTTGGGATGTCGGAAACTTAATGGCAGGTATGTGGGCCCTTATTACATTATCGGACGAATAAATGAGGTAACCTATGAGCTCGAAATTCCTCGCCACTGCGATGTCCATTCCACCTTTCACATTTTCCGGCTCAAACCAGCAGTCTCGGGTCCTCTGGCCACTCATGGCACTTCCAACAACACCAGTCTGTACCCTCACTCTTTAAGTCCCAATCTCCGGATTTCTCATTTTGTCGGTTTTAATACCACAAGTCATCTCACATATGTGTTTGTTGTTGGTGATGCAGGACTCGTGCACAATTGTACCACTGTGCACATGCGTGCCGTTCCACTGGACATATATTTATAGTCCATAGTCATATTTATAAGGTTCACAAGTCGTATTTATAAGGTTCATGATTTTTATTGCTATTGCCTACTAGCAAGCCACCATATGCTAATCTGACAGGATTTTGTGGGGATATTTTTTGATTGCCAATACAGCTAACACCAATCATTAGCTAACCTGAATGATTTTCCCTTTCCAAGTCATACTCATACATTTTTATAACCATGACTGCTACTGCTATCCTGCTAGAGAACTGAAGTTCCCTTTTTTTCTTGAGCTGAGCCACTTCCTTCAGTGAAAAAACAGATAAGTTCACACCAGAAGCGAGAGGTTTTAGGAAATCTGACAGCATGGCATGGATTGAGCATGCTCTTTGACCTTGACAAAATTAGATCAGAGACTCCGAAGACCCATATTAAAACCCTCTTTATGCTCTATCATTGTCTCCCAGCCTTTAACCAATTCAAATAAAAAGAAAAGAAAAAAACAACAGACACAAGTGACATTTGGTGCCTTTTTAATTAACCTTCCGGCTATTCCGTGGAGCTGCATTTGGCGCTTCTATTGAGCGCATGCAGTAAAGAGGAGCTCATGGACCTTGTTTCATCTGTTTTAAAGCCAAGGAGAATAAATGTAGTCTACAGCCTACAGTGGAATCCCTGAATCTTTTATTTGTTTTCATTTATTTTACCTTTCACCGTCAGACAAATCCTTTGTTCAAAGTCTTTAAAGTAATCAATGAACATTTAACATCCCCTGGTAGTCTCCTCCTAGAAATACTTTACAGGCATGAGGCAGCACACTGCGGCAGATAGACCTGCAAAACAGTGACTGCAATCTCCGAGGAGTTCAATTCTGCTGGATCAGAGACGGACAGCTGAGCCCAGCACTGCTTGCATAGCAGAGATGCTTCTTCTGCTATAAAACTCTTCACAATATACATGATATTTGAATGTTATATTTTCTATATAAAAATATATAAAGGTGTTCTCATATAATACAGCAATATACATTTAATAATTCCTCTCAGAAAGACTTACCATAGAGCAACAGTTTCTATAAAAACAAATTAATTAAATTAAAAAGGTCCACTATGTATGATTTAGGGGGATCCATTAGCAGAATACAATATTCACAAGTATGTTTTCATTAGTGTATAATCAGGTGTGGTACAGTGGTAGCACTGTCGCCTCACAGCAAGAAGGTCCTGGGTTCGAGCCCCGGGTCACCCTTTCTGTGTGGAGTTTGCATGTTCTCCCCGTGCATGCGTGGGTTTCCTCCCAAAGACATGCAACGGTGGTATAAAGTACATTAACCCTATAATTAGTTTGAATATTAGTCTTTATAATTAATCTGATCTTCAAATGCAGCCCAGGTTTGTTCCAAATTAACTTTTTTTATTGTAAACTTCTTTCATTGTTTTACGTTAATGCTTTTCTACATTACCCTTCGACTACCTGCTGATAGCGTTGCCTTCGGTTCCTCCTTCAAGTTTTCTGCATACTAGTTCAGAGGTCGCGTTCATATGACTTGTTGTGTTTTTAAGAGGTTCTGGTTGGGGAAAAAATGGACGGTGTGAGAAGGAAAGTTATTCCTCGTCAACAATAGTGCAACTGTGTGCACAAAATGCATACAAATTAAAACTGTACAGTACAAAACTGTACAGTAAAAAACTGTATAAGATACAACTATACTGAACAGTCGACATTCTAAATTACCACTTAAATATTACCGCCCACCCTTGTTTCACATCCAGATAAAAAGAGTGATACAGTGGTGCTATAGCCTTTTAGTGTGTCCAGGTGTCTCTGCTCCTCATCTGTACAGTGCCATCGTGCTCCTCATCGTGTAGATTGATAATTAAGCAAGCATCATATAGCTGCATTGCATTCTGGGACTTTGAGACTAATGTTTGCAGCAATGTCTCCACTATTTTCGCACGGGATTTCTCTTTAAGATGACTGAATAACACTGAATATATCATTGCTGGGAAATGGTAAGTAAGAAAACAATCTTTTGCTCTTTTGCTTTTAGAAGCTAACGGCCAACCCTGATCATTACGCCTACTCATTATTTTCCCCTTTTAAACAGTGTCCAGGCTGGAGATTATCACTAAAGTCCTAACAGTGCTACAGCGTGCATTACACGTATCATCTTGATATTATACTTAGCTAAGAGAAGCAGAGGGAACAAAATTTCCAGAATAAATGACGATGAGAAAATGCAGTGTGCAGGGCGTATTGATTATGACACATGAAACTGTTAGAGAAAGAAGACGCAACATCTTTTGTGAAGATTTATGGTGTGTATCGGAGCTTCGTTGTTGTTCAATATAGGTGAAAGATGGATCCCATACATTAATGTATCTCCTTCTGATTAACCAATTTAATCATAACCTTACAACAAATGCCATGCTCAGACATATATTAATAACCTTAATAACCTGCTGTGCATTAGCGATCATTTGTATACTGTACGCATTGTGTGTCCCGTGTTTAATTAGTCTAATTGACATCTCTAATCATTTCCTAACATATGCGGTAATAAATGCATTGTATTTTTTCCGTCCTCTCACCTACAGTATCTCCAGCTTGCACAGTAAAATATGGCATCTGTCTTTCCTCAGATATGACAGGAAATGTGCCGGACTGCATCACATTAATCTCATCTGTTCAATATTCCCCACTGAAACCTCCATGCTTCTCGTTCTGCCTACAAAGTGCACCATCAGTTATTTGTATTAAAAACAAACAAAAAAAACAATAGTGCTAAAACTGCTAGCTCGCATGGTCTCCTGCTAATAAACCGGGCTTTCGGGAGCTGCGGAGTCTGGCGTAAGTAATGAAGGCACAGATCCATTAAGCATCTTTCCAGACATTGCCAAAAACACTGAAATATAGGCGCACGTCCAGCTATCGATCATCCGAGTCCTGCAGCGTAATGAAGTTAATTAATCTTTGCTTAAAGAGTCTCTAGGATTCCATAATGATCCTCAATATTTTGTGCTTGACCCACTAACCTTTGTTATTATAATGGATTTTTCATTTTCATCATTGTTCTAATTAGATGTCTTATCCATTTCCAGTGATCATTTTTGTAAGTGAAAGAAATGTTCAGGGGTGTGCTGTGATAGGAAAATAATCAGTGACGGGATGCTGAGACGAGCTGGAGTTTCCACCTTGACGTTGATCGATTCTAAGGCTAGCAAGTTCCTTCTACCGCCATTCTTAAGATCACAGATTTCTGTACATCCCATCCTGAAGCCTAAAAGATGTTAATTCTGCCCTTCTGAGGTCAACAACTCCTATTTCTACCACACTGAGAACAAAAAGCTCTAACATCTTCCATACCGAGGGCCTTCCCCTGCCGTCCTGCTGCCGAAAAAAAGCTCCTGCTGCCATTCAAGATGCCACTCATCTTTGCAAGATGGTCCCAGGCTAGTGGTAGCTGGTCACAACAGCTCCTTTCTTTTGAGATGCTTTTTTACTTATAATTGGTATTTTTATGCATACTTCTGTCTTCCTAAGGCTTGCAAGTTCCTTCTTCTGCCATGCCAAAGCTTAAACGCTTACGTCTACAATCCTGAAGCCAGAACTCCTATTTCTACCAACCTGAAGCCAAAAAGCTTGTTGTTCTACAATCCTGAAGCCAAAAAGCTCATACTACCACCAACCTCAAACCGAAAAGCTCCAAATTTTACTATCCTGAAGGTAAAAAAGCACTTACGTCTACCATCTTGAAGCTCCTATTTCTACCAAACTGAAACCTAGAAGCTCCTACTTCAATCAATCTGAAGCCTAAAAAATCCTACGTCTGCCATCTTGAGGTCCACAATCATCTGCATGCAAAATTCTGCTCTTTGGGACGTCACAGTCCTTCCTGTCTTTGCGTGACTAAGGAGTATGAACACATGTCGTTTAGGTAACTAGTGTGCTGGCATTTTTATCACAACAATAAATGTATGTTTGATGCTGGATTTTAAAGGAGGTTGGCAATGACCTTTCTAAATCAGTACATCTCTACAAGACTTGATCCATCACATGTAAGGTGAGCTCTAAGCTCATTAGTATTTTGGATTCATATATTTTAAACTCACGTGGGGGGTTTTCATGACCCTCCGAAGGATCTAATGAAAATGCACAAGCGTTTAGCTGAGCCCATCATTATTTATAGGTCTGGGGATAAAAATGAATAAAACATGTGCGGATGTGATGATTAGGGGCAAAAAGCCAAGTGCTTCCTGGATGGTCTCTGTCAGACAAAATCATTTCCTGCTATTTGACCTTTTCCTCATGCCGCAGCTTTCCAGGTTTCATCCCGACACGAGGTTAGTTAATCAGTGAACCTTTGCTCATTACATTAATTTCAAACATTTCCAGCATTATCATAACCTGTAGAGAGGATTGGATGATATACTGTATATCCTGACATAACACTTTAATACCCGTGTAGAAAGTAAGCAGGCATGAAGCAACCATGACTTCATGAGTCATGCCTTCCTCGTTCCAACGCATCAGCCATGGTGTATTTAACATTATGCTCTATGTGCCAGTGCACACTCCTTTCAATTCATGGCTCTCAACCTCAACCAGTGTGTTAAGTGGCCCCTTAAAAGCAATCCACATCGGACACACATCAGTACGCATGGATAAAAAGCTCGGCTGAGACTGGGCTAAGAGCAGGAGGTGATGCAGTCAATGTTAGATGAGCACAGAGAGAAAGAAACCGACCTGAACCCGAACCTGGATCTGTTCTCTTGAAGAACCTGTAAGAGCCGGTTGTAACTTGGTCGTCAAAGTTCACAGAAAAAAATGTTTAAAAGTGTGGATAAATAAAATGTGAAATACATAGGCCATTGAAGATTAAAAAAATAAATAAATAATACAGCGCTGGGGGAAGGTGGTAGTATTCCAAGAATAAACTCAGAACTTCCAAGATAAAAGTTATAAATTTACAGGAAGAAACGTGGATGGCCGCTGAGATTGTAAAAATCATCAACAAAACTTTCTTCTTCTGAATGTTACCGCTCTTTCCCAGCTCCATAATTTATCATTTGTTTTATCGTTCAATGACGCTCATACGTCATCATAGGAATGCAATCACAATAAAAAAAGTTTCTGTTTGATAACTGACGGGCCGAACCCTTTTTTTATTCCAAGCTCAAATAAAATACGATGGATTTCTCTGAGCAACAATCTTTTACGAATGACTAAGATTTGGTTGGGATTCCTGAGACATGTTCATGTCGATAAATGGACTGATTAATATATCCAGACTGAGAGAGTAAGGGGTCACTGTCAGGGATTTGCATCATAATCACTGACCAAAGATACAGAAAAATTCCACAAAAATATAAACATGGTGTGTTAAAGGTTGGGTCGTAAAGCCGGAGCTATTTTTTGACCTCCATACCTTTCAGATACAAAGTGGGGAAAAATAACATGACCAACTCCATGTTTGTCTTTTTGTTAGTACCAAACTGTTATCATGTACAGAAATGATTAAATACGATTTTCTCATTTCCACGTTGGAGGATTTGAAAACGTGATTCTTTTGATTGAGATATGTGCAAAAGAGGAACAGAATTCAGTTTTCAGAACTCTAGATCATCTGATCATGTGGGAGGTTTTCCCAGGCCACCACACATATCTATATATGTTTTATTTACTTGTCAGTTGCCTTGTATTATCTGTCTTAGCCTTTTAGTATTTCATCCCAGGGGAAGAAGAAAAAAAAAAAAAAAAAAAACCCACCACAACACTTTTTAGCATTATAAATAATGAATCATTGCCGGTGTTTTAATCTTCATGAATGAGCTCTTCAGCTTAGATCTCTGACAGAACCCTGCTGACTTGAGGCTCAATTTTCCCCTTGTGTCAATCACACGTTATTGTTTTTGTCCTCTGTAGCTGAAACAAGGACTTTCTAAGCCTTCAAGTGCAAAATCTTTCATCCTGGGCACCAAGAGAAAAGAAACCTCAGAGAGATTTACTGTGCGGTTTGTCCTCACCTGGTCGTGCTGTGTTTACAAAGCAGGCATGGGATTAAAAAGGAGATGAAAACATTGCAATGCTAACAGAACCTGATGATTACATATTAGATGCGTACAAACTCAGAATACCAATAGAGGATGAAATAAAGCGGTGTTGATATTTCAAGGCCAGCACAAGAACATCCAGAGAAACTAACTGTACAGTTCATGAGGCCTTCGTCATCAAAAAACTTTAAGCCAGTTCAGTGAACTGTGTTTGTGCCTCTAAAGGTTTATTGTGAAGTTCTTTTTATTCCAGATTTACTTGTATAGCATCGTAAAATTGAATATGCATCGTGTGTAGATTTAAATCCCTCGCTTGTATGATGTTATAGATAAATAATGTCGTTATGTACGAAGTATCGCGAGGCGTACTTACACCGAAGCGGTTTGCCAACTATTTGAAGAAAGAAACGTCATGCTTTTTGTCCTTTTACAGTTACATTTAATGCTGTGGAATTGGTTCTGTTATTAATTACATTATAGCAGCTATACACAGTTATGCTCTATTTTTGTCTCTCTATTTTGAGTTTAATACATAACGCGAAGCAGGATGTCTTCCCGAAAACTTCTTCTAACCCTGGAGACTCCTTCGATAAAGGTTTAACAAACATTTCATCAATAAAGAATACAGAATGTTCATGAACACTTTCCTGCACGTCACACCATCCCTTACGTCCAACGCACTCAAATATGGAGTTAAACAATTAACATTAAAAATAGCTTGGCAATACTTTCTGCAATCTTGGAATTGTGGAAATCTCATAATTATACATTTTTGCAAAGCTTCGACTTGGGAGAACGGATTTAGAAATTTGGAAAGACGCAGGTTTAGCTGTTCTTGTGAGCTTAACCTGACTGAACAAATCCGTTTTCAAGCTGGAGTCCTGAAAAAAGCTGAATCGATAGATAAACAGAGATAAAAGAATAAATATATAATAATATATAATAAATAAATGAAAGAAAGAGTGAACGAATAAACAAAAACCAATAAATGCATGAATAAATAAATGAAATAATGAACAAATAAGCAAACAAATAAATCACAAATCATTTTGCCGTCCTGGGATTGTTACATGATTACACGTTCATGTACACGTTGTCAGTGATTTCTAAAAATTGGATTTAATTTATTTGATTATTTAATTAATTTATTTCCTTTTTTATGGTGGTTAAAATGAATTTTTTTCATTTTAGTGTGGGTGAAAAAAAAAGATTAGAAATATGCAAATTTATATGGTAATGTGAACTTAACTTGACCAAACAAATTTCTGCTTTAAGTGTGTGTGTGTGAGAGAGCGAGAGTGAGAGAGAGAGAGAGAGAGAGAGAGAGAGAGACAGAGAGAAAGAGAGAGAGAGAGAGAGAGAGACGAAAAGAGAGAGAGAGAAAGCGAGAGAGAGAAATTTAGCTTTACTGAGCTCTCTTCAGTGTGTGTCCATCTGAGTGTGTGTGTGTGTGTGTGTGTGTGTGTGTGTGTGTGTGTGTGTGTGTGTGATGAACTCGGCTGTTTGATCAGATCACTGCTAACACTGGCCTCCTGTTGTTTATCACTCTCTACATTTCTCTATTATTCATAGCTCTGAGCCGCTGTTTACAGGTTGTACTGAAGTTACTTTTACTTTATTTTCCCAGATTGTCAGCTGAGTGCTAATGTTTCCAATCATTCTGTTTTTACTTTAAAAAAAAAGAAAATGTGTGTAAATAATGAAATGTGGGTGTGTAATACAAGACAAGACAACAATCAAGTACGTAAGGAGAGAGAAAGAGGGGGGGAGGGGGAGAGAGAGAGAGAAAGGGGGGAGAAAGAGAGGGAGAGAGGGAGAGAGAGAGAGAGAGAGAGAGAGAGAGAGAGAGAGGAAGAGAGAGAGAGAGAGAGGGAGAGAGAGAGCGAGAGAGCACAGGGCAGACGAGGGCAGGATTGCTGCAGGGAGGACGTACACTCTTCACATCACGTCTCAGTTCATTTCCCAACCTGCCAACCTGCACACATTTCCATTTACAGAGCTCTGACAGGTTTATATCCACACACACACATACACACACACGCACACACACACGCACATACACATACACTTACACACACACACACACACACACACACACACACATACACACACACACACACATACACACACACACACACACACACACA
>JAQQZR010000035.1:24263042-24278962 GCA_030068235.1 Notoglanidium macrostoma | reverse complement strand
TGTTTTAGGTCATATTTATGCAGAAATATAGAAAATTCTAAAGGGTTCACAAACTTTCAAGCACAACTGTATATATAGTTAATAGTGTTACTACATGTCAGTACTTTAGCTGTAGCTATGCTGTACGCATACTCTAATCTATTCCCAACTAGAAGTGTCTGAGATAAGCCTAAACGGTCTCCATGGCTAGCAAGTCTAGTGCATATTTCACTCTCCTGATGTTGAATGTGAGCCGAAGAAATCATCTGCATCTTTGTGGGTATTGAGCACCCTTTGCGTCTTCAGAACCACAATTCAGTTTCAGCTGCACTGGGTATAGAAGGAAGGTGTGGTAGCTTAGCTTGCATGCAGAAAAAGAGTGAAATGTTAGTGTTACTGTCGACGTTTTTGCCACCTGGGTTAAGAGGAAATCTGCAAGAAGCTTGGAAGGTGTGGTCATAGTTAGTAAAGTGGTGCAACTGAAAGCCTGGTTCTGAGTCGGGACCTGATACTGATACTGTGAGCTCTTATAACTTTGAGATCCTCTTTGAACAAAGAAGAGCCTCATTTGGGAAACAGGACAGAGATGAACTGACATGTTCAATCCTTCACTACCTTCAGAAATGCCATGAATATGAACATTGTTGCTGCTTCTAGCTGAGCAGTGTTAGATTTCCCTCACGAGCCTGAAGATCCATCACATATCTGATACAGACAAGCAGACCTTGATGCTGATTTCGAGCATGTCATGATGTTTAGTGTATTTAGAATCAATAAAACAGCAAATTTTTCCTCTACTGAGTGAGTCCTTCACCATAGAATTCCACGTTATCAATTTCCTTTAATTTTTTCTTGGAAGTCTAATTTGGGTTAATTATGAAGAAGAAGAAGAAGCTTTTGGGACAGACTTTTCATCCAACAAAATGGAATATGTGGGTTGTAATGGTAATTGTGAGTACAATATAGCGACCAAATGGCAGAATCTGCAGGTCATGTGACTCCCAATTGCTGATTTGTAAGCTTTTGTGGTTCATTTATTTATTTATTTATTTATTTATTTTTCTTTCATTCCGCCCAGTTAAATACACAATCAGGGCCGTAAACAGCATCATTGTTTTAGTGCCAAAAACAATGGCAATATTCATGCAGGGAAAGTTTCTTGTATTCAGAGTCGGGTTATGCACCTGATAAAGATGATGTTTTTGGCTCTCCATTCAGATTATTAAAATTACTTATGTATAGAGTATGGCTTAGAGAGGATTTCAAGACCCCACCTTGAAAACACCATAAAGCCAGAAATGCATTTTTTGGTAAATCCAATAAGATGGAACTCTATGCTGGCAAGCTGCAATTTAAAAATGCCAAAAAAACCCGACTCATCAGATGATATATGAATAAGTAGAAGGCACTCTCTGTCACTCTGCCACTCTCTGTTAGCTGAGTCGAACTTTATCAGATGTCCTGGAGGTTGGTGTACAGTAGCTCTTTAACCTGGAGCAGTTACACCAGAATCTGTGAGAGCCTCAGGACACATCAGCATGAGCTGCATTTTAAAGGAGAAGTCTGGCTGCTACTGAGGCTATTTTGTTGTTAAAATTCGACAACATGTGCCAGATGATGGGATTCACATTCTGTCCCTGTATTAAAATTCAAAGTACACCATGATGTTGAATTGGCAGTTAAATGGATCTGTATCTGGCTCTGCTAGGCCATAACCATCAGTAATCATCACTAACACTCAGAGAACATGAGGCTGCTGTGGGTCTTAGAGCTGCATTTGTTCTGAAAATGTGTTTGGATTGTATAACTAAAATGTTCTTATTCAAACATATGAATGTAAACAGTGCAGCAAGAACAGAGCCGTGTATATGACTAACACGACGAGAGTCTTTTATTTTAAAGTATGTTTCTTACACTTCACACTTTTACTCAATCCATTTCAGAAGAAAAAGCTTTACTTTCTCCTCAATACATTCCATCTATTATAAACCCATGTTTGTAAAACCGAAATACGACTTTGTTTCTGAAATAAATTCCTAACAATTCTAAACATTAGCTGGTGTAGTATGCTGTAATGCTATCCACGGCACCACCATGCTTTTAAAAACAGCTATTGAATGAATTTCGCTCGCCTGGATCATTATTACTTTGGGGCTATTTTCCTGCTTGCTTTAGACAAAAAGCTAAGACTTGATAGATGGATCTTCCAACACAATAATGAACACACATCTAAATCAATACAGAAAACCAAGAAAAAGGATATTATGATCGAAATCACAGTCTCGTCGTCTTAAAATCAGTTCATGTAAAATAAGGCATTGTGGTTAGATTTAGGAATCACTGTTATGGTCTAATATCACATGATCAGTGCTTAGCAGGATCGTGGTAAGTAGGAGGATGCAGGAGCAGAATTAAAAATGTATTCACAGAACTAAACAAGACAAAAACAAAACTAGGACTCGGAATAGGATACAAAAACTTGGCATGAACAAGATCTAGATTACACCTCGAATGGAAGCAACAAAACCTTGACAAAGGACCATATCGCAAACCGAACTTAAACAGACTGCATGATTGGTCAAAATCAAGGCATTGAACAGTTCATATGACATGCAGGGGCTGATGGGCTCTGTAGTCCAATCAGGAAGCTCCGTTCCCTGAGCAATCGGGCGCCGATGTGACAATGCTACAGCGTCAGAGAAAACTGCTCAGTGATATTATTTTTGAAACCTTACATACACTAATTTGTGGCAAAAATTCTAAGCATAAATTAAGACTCTTAATACAATTATACACTGCCACAGTGATGATGGGATGAGGCTCGAATGTGCTCGTGTTGTCCTTCAAGTCAGCTATGGATCGGGACAAATGATCAAGGGAGAGTAGTCTTCAAATCTGTTAATCGTCTTTAAAACACCTCGAGAACAGAGTGGGGGAAAAGGACAGGACACAAAGGAAGACCTCGTCTTTTACGTGCTTATTGAATTAAAACACTTTCACAAAAATTCTCAATTTTTTCCCAAGACACTGCTTTAAAGTTTCTCGACGAGAACGTAAGGTTTCATCCTGTTTCGCCCGACACTGTGAGCATCCTCGTACACGGCGCATCCCGGACTGCAGTTCTTATGGGAGACTTCGCAGTTCCACAAAGCGAGTGCAAAGGAACTTTCCTCACTCTCTGGTCATGATGATGTAGATTTTTCTTCTTTTTTGTCAACATCTCTCTACAGCTGACCCTTCTGATACTGTAACTGGGGAAGATTCAGGGTTGTAGATGCTGGTTTAACAAAAACGATTTTAAAAAATGTGTTTTTATTATTAATATTAGTCAAATATAAATTATCTGTACAAATGTTTTGGCTCATACATACAGAATGTAGGAAATACTAGTGACTCTGGTGCATAACAATTCTGAAAACAACTAATCAAAACAAAAATATCAGAACGGTGTAAACGATGCGAGAAATGAATGAATCAAAAATTAAAATGGCTATGTATGCATAGAGCGCCATAGACCATGATTGACAGGTAAGTCCTACCTTAATAACTTCATGAGACCCCCCTGTCTTCATATGAGGACATCGCATTTTCTCCCAACTACAGTGTGTGTATGTCCTTAATATGAGGACCATTGGGTATTACTGTATCACTCTTTTGCCAAACACCTTCTAGTTTAAAGGCATAAAGTTCAACAGCTATGAGGCGCTAAGAAAAAGAAACAGTGCGGAGAAATTACAAGGCACAAAGCATTAGATCTGAGGAAGCTACCACTGACGGGTTTGTGAAGGGCAGTTCCACTTTAACAATGGAGTATGTTGTATTAATTTTAATTTTTTATCTTTTTTGTCTAACCTGACAGGTCCACACCATCACCTGAATGCTAAGGCACTTGCAGGTCCTGTGAACTCTCACTCTTCCTGTCCCTCGTTACCTCCTCACAGTTCACATACTCCTGGTTTTCATCATCTCACTGCAAAGTCGTAGATATACCGTGTTCATTTTTTTCTGGTTTCTCAATCTCCAAGATTGTTTACTCATCGAAGCTCTTTACTAATTTATTTTGTTTTGATCAGTGTACATCTCTCTCACATTTTAAAGTTATCAAAATGTATTTTAAACCTCATTTATTAGACATGATCAATGATTTGTACATAAAGCAGGGTAAAATGTCCTCATACACACCAACATTCATCCTTCCATATTGATGCTCCAGGTGTTTTTTTAGCATTGAGAAAATCTTTAGCACGGTCACTGTATTCTGTAACAACATGCAGCTAAAGTTCAAATAAAGACAAGCAGTCACGTTTCAGTGTTTCCCATGATTTGGTTTTGCACCATTATTCTAAATAATGCATTGTTTCACAGAACCAAATAGTTGAACATTTCGCTGCTAAATTCGTCCATTTGCAAATAACCCAGCATCGTGCTTTTGGCACAGCTCATAAAAAGAGGTCAAATGAGTAAGCTGAACGTAATTGTAGACCTATAACACCCCCCACGGCTCTGGCTCTGTCTCTACTGGATTTGCATGGAAAGAAGAGGAAGCTCCATCTTTTGAAATGCACCAATTTGGTTTCCAGCTGTTCTGCCTTGACGCATATTTCACACACAACAGCAACAAACAGCCAACAGGGACGCTTTCACGAGCATATGGGGAGTAAAAGATGATGAGGAGGAGGGGGTGCAGGGTTCAAACACTCCTCATATAACTCAAGGAGCTGTGCAGAAAAGCAGACTAGGAGAGTAAATAGACTGTCGGAGAATGTAGAGAGCCTCAGAGGTGACACAGTGGTTATATTTAATAAGGCATGGCCATAAGATAATATATTTAAGCCACAAGTTAAGTTTCTAGGGATCTATTGCCATGAACATCTTAAACCTGCTACACCGTTACACCTCGGCCTAGGGGTACCGGGCATAGCATAAAAAAATGGCTTCCCCTTTGTTTCTCCCACTCCCAAGAACGACCATTACTCCAACTTGCAGTCCAAGAGATTAATTTATTCCAAACGCCCAGGGTAAACAAACATCAGGGTGAGCACAGCCAAAATAATAAACAAAACAAACTAGGATTACCCCCCACTAAGTACCCTGAAAGAAAAGAAAAGAAAATACAGATCACTGTATTATGACAGAAAATGGCTTCTCACCCCTACAATTACGTGGACTGCAATGAATTTCACCAATGAACAGTCAGTTACACAAAGAACTGGGACAACTCCAGTATAAAATCAGGAAGAACATTACATATGTTTAAGTTCACTTCCAGCCAAAATTCTAGCATCAGCTCGACATTCACTTGTCACTCTGTACAGCATGGCCAGGTTGGGAGATGGGAGAAGAAAGGTGAAGCTCTCTCGTTCTCAGCAAGAGTCGTTTAAAAATCGTGCATTCAATCTTTCATTCAATCAGCAACCTACATCTCCAAACGCACACACAAACAAACAGCACCACCTGCAGCCTGGGAGGACAAATAACACTGCACAACAACCCAATACTATTCATAATACTCAGGTTCGTAACAACACTAACGTATCTAACCTAAGTCATGTAAGGACTGAAATATTCAGTGACTTGCTGTTAGACAAAAATAATCAACAACAGGGTGGCATGAAGAACTGGAGTTACTGTTTCTCTGGACCAAGACAAGCTAATTTATTTGTCTCATTCTGCCTCAGCCGTCTCACAGGCAGCCATGAAGGAAAGAAAAGATAAGGCATATTTTGTTTAAAGCTTCCATGTATGACACACGAACGAAGAAAAGGCCCAAGATTGGTTTTGAAGGGATTACTAACAGTGAATTTGAAGAGGTGTTGCTGTACAGAGAGCTGGCAGGTAGTGGTCATGTGCTTTCAAAACAAAAACACTGCATTGCATTCTGGGAAGGGTGAGCTGACCCATTTACATTTGGGAGAGACAAAAAACTGACTTGGAAAGGGATGGATGTTTATTGCTGCTATAAAGTAAGTGGATGTTTCAAGTAACTAAATGTAGCTACAAATGGTTAAAAATATGATGTCAATCATTAATTAATTTAAACAGATTCAACAAGATTGCTGAAAGGTAAAGAAAAATGAAGCAAATGCAGGTAGTTTTATGGTTGAGCTTTTTAAATTTTTAAGGCTATGTTTGTTATGAACTTTTTTTTTTTTTTCCATTTTTATTAAAAGGAATAGATTAGTTAATAGGCTACTATTATTTACAACCATATTTTATTGTCACAACCAAATAATTATTGTTGGTTATTAAGAAAATGAAATAGAAGTATATTTTTGTAATTTAACAAAAGATATATTTAAGACAATAAAGAATAGGAAAATATTTTGGTAATATTTATTTTTTTTTATATCATGACAAAATCAAATTGTGAACTCAGTATCATTATTCGACTCGATTTGTGAATTGAGTGAATGATTATATGCCTATAAACTACATATTACAAATCACATTCATTCTTTTGTCACAGAAATAAAAAAAAAAAACTCTTTATTTCTTTTTGTCAACCCATAATGGTATTAGGAGGTGCATCATGCTCATAATTTGATTGCAGGTCTTCTGTCAATCTAACACTGAGAGAAAATTTCTATTTACACAAAGTCATAAATTTACACAAAACCTCAAATGTTTGGGCACAAACAAAATGAGAAGTATTTCCATCTCATTGTGCAAGATTTGCACTAGACAGACATCGCTATTCAATATTAGTCCACATAAGCTGTTTTAAAAAGACCAGTAACATTTTTTTTTAATGTAACATCCAGGGTTCATCTGCAGAGTTGTTAACACAGCAGTTTTGATTACACTGGCATAGTGCCTCTCTGAAAGGTTTCTGTGGTTTTCAGATTTGGCTGTGAAATACAAATTTTTTGGCAAAAAGATGAATCCCTACAACACGTGGCGTCTCTTCTCCACCTGCGGCTGTATGGTCCCTCGTCTCTCAGCTCTGCAGGTGATGTGCAAATTCAGGAAACTCTAGGATGAGAGATTTTTAAAAAATTTTTAACAGTTTTCTCTACTTGAAATACTTAAACATAAACATCACTGTGGATTAGTCGAGCAGGTTTTGCAGTTTGAAATCAGTTTTCAGCCTGGGTTTCTTGCACTTAATTGATGACATGAGAACACTTGTGGGCATACAGTTATAGAAAAAAAAATCAATTTCTGAGTGGTGTGATGAATTGGCCAAAAGTTATTTAACCGCTTATAGTTACATACGATGTTGGGGAACCTCTACAAGACGAGCTAGTTCCTGTTACTGCTTACAATATACACAGCAGCCTGTAAACAGACCTCACCAGCTCCTCACTTGTTTCACTTTTTTCTCTCTTGAAGTTAATAAAACAAACAAAATACAAATCTGCTTTTTTTTGTTACAGATAAACTGAAATCTTACTGACTGTTGCAAATCACTGGCAATTGACACTCATTCCAAGAATGTTAAATTAATCATCACTTTATGGAAAACTCCATATCATTAACTGTTTGATTTAAACTTAATAGTAAATTAATTAACAATTTGTTATTTAGCAAATAAAAATGAGTGTCTGCCAAACAAGTCTCTATGAATGACCTGTTCCTATAGAAACGATAGCATACTAGAACAAGCATGTAAATACGAACCTGTGATACTGCTGTCAAAGCTGCTGCTACAGGAAATTATTCAACACCCATCAAATTTGAAAACTGAAAAATCCAATTAGCTCAGTAATCCATGTAGAAAAATTATCACCCCAGTGCTTTAATTCACCTGGATCTGCTCTGTCATAACAATATTCCTCAGTCTCCTAAATACACGTTTTTCCTATTGGTAATAATTTAGTTGTTGATAATTTAGTTCCTGGATAATGATAAGATCCTCACAAAGGATCTTATTAATAAATTAACAGATTGACTCATGTGTACAGTGTAGAGATGCTTCATGAGCAGGATCAGAGGTAAATACTTCAGTATAGAATACTAGTCCAGAGGTCGTATTATGCATTTGAACCTCTTATAAGTAATTCAGACAAATTCAAGTAAATGGCATGGAATGTTATTTAATTTCATACCAATCAAAGAACCTCGCTGAACGCAGAGAGGGCACTGGCGAGGCCATACAGCATCATTGGGTACTCATAGTGCCTCATAGCATGCAAGAATGTCATTTAATAAATGTCATTTAATTTCATACCAATTAAATCCTAAGAATGGGTATAAATTCTAACCTCATCCCTAATTTAACTACACAACTTAAATTGCATTTTCACATAACAAATATTAATTATTACTTTGTAAATATGTGACCATGTAGATGCTTTATTTTCCATCTCTTTGGATGAAACACACATGAGTTCTTAAAGTGCATGCCAATGCATGCTCCATTTCCCCTGCCTATAAAGTTTTGGCTTGCAAAAGCCTGTCAGTGCTATTGATTGATTTCTGCACCCATGAACCCATCTGGATCTGCTTCATATTCCATTCTAGGTCATGCCTCATGATGAATGCATGCTTGCATCCAGATGTGACTTGACAAATGGCGACGTCCATGATACATGGAATATCACTTTGTCAACTTCCTGCATGAAATATCTGCCAAGAAAACCAAACTGTGTTATGACTTTAGTCATAAAATTTTTATTTCAGTTTTAGTTTTAGTAGATTGTATTTACAAAAATGCAAGGAATTGATATCAAGTCAAAAACCACATTACCTATGTATAAAGGCACATGTTCTTAAGTCCAACAGACATAAGGGCTTCCTTTTGGAAAGTAGGTAGCTAGTGATCGATAGACAATACGTGTGAAGGGAGGATTACTGACTACTCAAACACAAGGACCAGATTTCCTTTGTATTGTATACATTCATTGCTTATAGTCACTGAAAGCCTGAGTCCATTCTTCCCCTGTCTATTTATTTCATTGTTTACTCATTTACTGAAACCTCTGCCACAGTGCTGTTACTGGGTTTTAAATTCATGTAGTGTTTTCTATAGTCTATTATCACCTCTGCTGCTCTTCACATACATAGAATAATAGAAACCTTCAGAATCATTCTTTTTTTCCACTGCCACACTTTTCAGCATGATTTCAGCAGTGATATCAAACCAACCCAGTGTTTTTCTCCACCAGTCAGAAGTTGGCACTTGGTATACACACACTCTGTCAGGATGAGTCTTAATATCTGTGACTACTGTCAAAAGCTGCCCTGCCTGACTGATATGTCAACAAAATGACAGTAAACAAACTGTGTCATGCTGGAATAAAGCTTCTTAACATCCACCTTGACACCAAACAGCTGAGGGAGGAACAAAGCGACTTTACACATGTCCTTGTTTGTCAGTCATGAAGGCTCCTCAGATTATTAAAGCAGCCGCAGTGTCTCCCTCGGGTAAATAGTTGCTCCCTTTGGTTGGTTTATTTCTTGCATATTGGGGTTCAAACTATCAAACTACAGTGGCGAGAAAACCTTTTCTGGGCTGCTTCTAATAAAACCCAGGACCCAAGATGACAGGGCCATATAGCTGTTATGTGATTGATTTGGAGTGGCTATCTGCTTGGATATCTACAAAGAATATAATAATGGCATTAAGTATAGTGATCAACCCTATGCCTGTCTCAATCTGCAAATGATCAGGCTCACATACCTCCCATTGTACCAACAGCTGATGAGATGTGTTCCATGGAAACAAGGCTGCTTGGATGCTGAGGTAACCCTGAAAAGGTGTGACACCAAATGCTGAGAGAACGACAAAATTCTGGGAAGAGAAATCTACACCAGTGGTCACCAACCATGCTCCTGGAGATCTACCTCCAGAAGACCAACCATAGTTGTGCCCACCTGACTATCATTGCCTTCAACTAACAGAGGTGTGTTAGATGAAACCTGCCGGAAGTTAGAAACCTCCAGGAACATGGTTAGTGACCACTGATCTACATGAGCAGCAGTTTAGATTTTTGGTTTAGCCTCTAAACCTGCCTGTTGGACTCTGGGTAATGACTGGAGGTTAGGCTGATATGCTGACAACTAACATTTTCACAAAGGCTCTCCAGACTTTTAAGGTAAACTGAGGACTTAAATCAGAAACAGTGTTTTTCGGGAGACCGAAGTGACTCTGCAACAGGGCCTTTGAAGTTATAAATGAATAAGAATTGGTCATGTTATAGACAAACAAATGACCACAACCAGTATAGTGATGATACCTTCTGATTCTGGGAGGAAAAAAGAAACATGATTAGGTATCTCCAGGACCAGTATATATTTTTTTTAACTTTACCATGTCAGGTAAGCAGGTAGACAAAAAAAAAAAATCAGACAGGAACTGAGCAGTTCTAGGAACATCTGGAGGTCCAGTATTGATGGATGTGTGTGCACCATGAAATCTTCTCAGATGGTTTATCACTGAGTGGTGACAGGGCAACGTGTGCAGGGTTGTGATCTCTGAACAGTTATACCTTTAAGACAGATATGATAAATGCCATCTTGAAAGCTTTCATAGAGAAAATGTTCGTACCAAACATTGAACACAGCATTTCTACACGTAATACCTTTTGACTTTGACTTGCCATGCCTGAACTCACAAGTGGATTAGTCAGTCAGATGGTGTGTTAGCTTAATGAGCATAGATGCAAGTTGCTCTTTTTGTTGGTGTCTGTGTTGGATTTAGTTTTGTTGGTTACTGAGAACAGCCTCCAAGCTGCTTCCACCTGTTGAGCAGTCTGGTTTCCCACAGCGTCTGTTGGATTGTGCAACATTCTGTAGCAAAAGACCCCGAGACAAACAAGAGATGCTTAAGCAGTTTTATTCAACAATGACAATAACACAGTTTACAGAAAAGGAGCTAAGACTGAACACAGATTAATAAGAACAGAGAACTAGAAATCAAGTAACAAACAAATGTATTAGGATTTATTTAATTAGAGTGAATAATTGTCTGGGAAATGACTTCATGTGTTAATATTCATGCAAGATTGCTGAGTTCTGGACACCCACTGCTGAAGGTGAGGTGGTTGTTAAGGGATGCTGGGACATGTTTATGTCATGAGCTCTATTAGAATTGTATTGAACAAGTAAGGAATGAGCCCATGCATCATGTAGCTGGTGGTGATCCTACAGGACGGCTCCACATCACCATATCCATCTGAGAGCAAGCACGGTAATCTTTTTTATATCTATCGTGGAGGCGTTTAAGATTGCTTTTTCACATCTCCCATCAGATCTGTTCACCAAGTATGACACTACTAGGAGCATTAAGCTTTTTGATGACAAAGCCTTAAATTTCATTGAAGTAGACAAGTTCCTTCAAGCAATGACAAGGCTACATTCATGAAGGAGAAAAGAACAGATGTGCTGGTTAAATGGAAGATATTTTCTTATTTCGTGTACTGTATTTTTATCTCCTGCTTCATTCCCACCCCCTTTCACATTTGATCTTTGATGAATCATCCAGTCACACATTCCGAGACAGATGGAGTTAGAAACGTATTATTAGAAAGGCAACTTGACCTGAATCAAGCCGACACGCTCAGAAAATCACATCATGATGACAGAGTTGTCAAAACATAATTGTAACACGTCACCAGTAGAATGAGTGGAAATACAATAATTCATACTTGTTAGCATTCATCCATTCAGTGCCTTAAAGAAGCTTGAAGTCATGTTTTACTACAACATAAGACTGTTACTGTGATCATAAGTCTCTTAATGAAACTTAGTATTTATAGTAAAATAAATAGATCAGACTTTGTGCTGGTAGTCTTCACCATCCTTTCGTATTTAAAGAACAGCTCCAGGTGCCTCTTAATAAAAAAAAAAAGAATCTCTGTAACATTTTTAAATAAAAATGAGAAATAATATGTTTTGATGACACAGTCGATGATATGGCTCACATTTATGTTATTTTTTAGATATTTTTTAACTCTGCCTTCTGCTGTCATACAACCATGACACCATTTTCTGATCCAGTCAACTTCAAATCACATTGCTAATAAATAATCCTCAGGCTTTTTCCTTGCAATGTTTGTTTGGCTGTGTCCTGAAAACCATCACGTATTCCTGCGTCGTGCTTGATCTTCATCTGGCCTTTTATTAAATTACCTGCTTGTCTCATCTTAGATAAAAAGGCTTAGGGTGTTTTGTTCCTTCACTGACGCATTACCATGGAAACGTGATAAACTGTGTGTGTGTGTGTGTGTGTGTGTGTGTGTGTGTGTGTGTGTGTGAGTGTGTGTGTGTGTGTGTGTGCATGGTCAGAAGCTCCCTCAAGAGGAATCCGAGTGCACTATTCTCTGAAACCTTAAAAACCCCCATAAGACACTCAAATAAAGTGCCACATAGAGCATTATTAAGGAGAACATTAGCTTGTGTATTGTGAGCCAAGTGTATCGTGGGTGAAGACATAAGTGTCTGGGGGTAGGACATAAGTGTCTGGGGGTAGGACATAAGGGTCTGGGGTAGGCAGCTTCCCACGTCATGCTAATAACATCATGGTGGTGGTTATTATTTCAGTTTGGTTATTGTCTGAAAGCAGCCACGTGTTGCTTCTAAACGACTTTCCCTGTGGACTCAGCCTTCATGTTTTGCTCATTAGTAGCAATTGACTTCATAGGAAAAGGTTACTTAATAGGGAATAAAAAGGAATAAGGAATGAAAATGTTTTAGGCATGCTGTTATAGGAAAATGAGAAACGAGAGCCCGCCACCCCAAAGTGTTTCAGTTCTCAAAGCAAGCTGACAATCATTACAATGTTATATATTGAAGACTACAACATCATACATTTTTTTCTATTTATAGTTTATAGACTATGAATAGGAAAAACCTCAAGTTACAGCTTTACCTCTGACTGTTGCAAATCACTGACACTGGATACTCCTTAGAGAAATGTTAAATAACCATCTTCTTAAAGAAAACCTCACCATATCAACACTTACAAAGATAAAAGATGAAGATGAAGTGAGTCAAATTTTTGTGTCATATTTACAGACATAAGTCACTTGTTACACTTACTTCAAATGAAAAATGATCTGAGCATAACCTCAGTAGTATAAACATAGTTTGGGGGAAAAAAGATTTCTTTTAAGAAAATAAATAGTCCTTATGGTTTTTGGATATGTATGCTATTCCACTATCTTGTGTGTGGAATTTTCATACATCACAATGCATGTGTAGGTCTGGTGTGTAAAGTAAAATCAAAAGCGTTGCTAGGCAACAATAAGCTAGCTAATGTAGGTTGAGTATAAGCTAGCTAACATGTAGCTATTAGTCTTTTTTTTTGCATTCATAATTTTTTTTATTTATTTACATCATTTGGCATATGGCCTTATGCAGAGCAACTTACATCTTATTTACACAAGTGAGCTGTTGAGGGTTAAGGGCCTTGCTCAAGGGCCCGGCAGTGGCAGCCTAGCAGTGCTGGGATTTAAACTCCATCAATAGTCCAACATCTTAATCACAGTGATATTGGAAATGAGATAAAACCTTCAGGAAGATAAATATTTTACTGATACTGGTAGTGGCCAGAGGTGGTGCTAAAAGCGGTTTTCCATTCCTCTCCTGTCCGGATACGTATGAGGTTGTAAGCGCTGCGCAGATCAAGCTTAGTGAATTTGTGAGTGGACCTTAATTGTTCCAAGTCTGCTGGCACTAGCAGTAATGGATACGGATACTTGATTGTGATCGCGTTCAGGCCGCGATAGTCTATGCAGGGTCTCAGTCCTCCTCCCTTTTTCTCCACGAAGAAGAAACCAGCAGAGGCCGGCGATGTGGAAGGGACAATCTACCCTTGTTGGAGTGCTACCTGAATGTATTCCTCCATGGCTCCTTGTTCCTTAATGGAAAGTGGGTAAATCTGGTTGCCTGGAGGTGTGGTGCTAGGTAACAGTTCGATGGCGCAGTCGTATGGACGATGTGGAGGGAGACCACTGCCAAAGGGAGCCTTGGTTTTGCTGAATACCTCCATAAATTCTTGATATTCTGCCGGGAGCTGTAGGGGTTCATGTGTTTCTGGACTTTCTATGGTGGTGGATGCTACTGGGAGACGAGGTGATTGTAGGCAGTGCTGAAGGCACTGTTGAGACCATTTCAGTACCTCTCATTGTGACCAGGAGATCTGAGGGTTGTGTAAGTGTAACCATGATACCCCCAGGATGATGGGGTTAAGAGGGGTTTTCTTACTGAGAAAGGAAATTCTCTCCTGATTCTCTCCTCTCTGAGGTGATTGTAGGCAGCCGATTTGCATTGTGATCGGGGTGGTGCAGAGATGAATGGTTCCCTCCCCAATTAGACTTCCATCGGTGGTGTGGATCTGAGGTGGGATATGCAAGCTGAGCAGAGGAATATGCATTTTGATAGCGGTGAGAGTGCGGTACATGTCGTTGTCCCTGATGGAGATTCAACAGTCTTTCCCCCACCTCATTTCCTTCGGGAGCATAGTCGAACACTCGTTTGAACAAGGTACTGAGTTGATCATAGGAGAATGCTTCCTCTCCCCCTTGTCCCCTTACGGCTGTTGCCCAAGAGAGAGCCCTGCCAGTGAGTAGACTCAGGAACAGTGATACGCGGTCCAAATCCATAAGCACCTCTTGTGCAGCAAAGTACAGTTGGCATTGGAGGAGAAATCCCTTGCTTTGCTCCGAGTCACCCTGGAATTTGTCGGGTTTGGTGGGGGGAACTCTCGCAGCTGGTCGGGAGGCCACTGGTGAGGCTAGGCGCTGAGTGAGCTGTGACATGCTGGAGGCTAGCAGTTGTACTTGGGCGGTGATCTCCTGCAATTTCCGCTCCTGCTCACCGAGAAATCGGCCTTGAGCCGAAATCAAGTCGTGCAGTGCCATCGGGTCTGCTGCATCCGCGTTTTTTGCAAAGCATTATCCCAGACCAGGTAGGATGCAATTGCAGTAGACACATTATTAAAACGAAGTAGGCAGAGGTACAAAATCAAAGGCAAAAGGTCAAACGATCAATGTACCACACAAACTAGGAAAAACCAAACTCTGGAAGTCAAAACACGGAAAAAGGTCAGAATCGGTAAATCACTCAGAAAATAAAGGCTTGGCAATAATAGTCACACAAAGGAGCTGAGCTAATACTGTGCAAAGAAGTGAGTGTGTAAGAGTCCTTATATATATCTGTGTGATTGCATGCACCTGGTCCTACTCAGACGCCCGGTGGCCTTAAGCATGGGAGGAACTCCACCATATTATTAGTAGGCTGTGTGTCTTGGGATGTGTAGTCCATTTCTGTAACGGAGTGTTCGTTAATGACCATGTCCATTTCTGAGTCAGATGGGGAGTCGTTGTCTGAGTGCATGTCTGTGTCCATGCCAACGGTGGTTGGGGATGTGTTCTCATGCACAGGTGAGGGTGTTGGAGCCGGTGCAGGTATGACAGAAACTAATACTTTTGGTTTGTTTGATGTTTTGTTTGGTTTGGTTTCACACAGCTCATTGTCTGAGATAACACAAAAAAACATGCCATGTTTTATTCACTTCCTGCAGTTGTTGAATCACTTTCTCACTGTATTTGAATCATGCTAGATTTCATTTGAAAACAGCCCAGGACCACCTTGCTCAGATGCTCTCAAACTGCATGTTTTGGTCGACACTTGATTGCGATTACTGCATTCTCACCTGCCTAAAATAACCACACTGCACATGTGAAAATGAAACTGTGAATACACTAGTTTTGACTGCTAAGCAATTTTCTATGGGTTCTGCCATATTGACAAAAATTTAACACTGTTACACTAACTAACTTTTGACTTTTAAGTTTGATCAATATTTTTATACCATGGTAAACCCAGTGAACACAAAAGCATATTTGAACCCAGCAAGTTCTTATCCACAGAATCCTCATTAGCTTGTCGTTCATTAACAGGTGGCACGAATGAGGCTCATGTGAGCGAGTAAAAGTAATAAAGTGCGCACCTTAGGACAAGCTACAATAAGATGTTATGTTCACCACATAAACCTG
>JAQQZR010000035.1:24249122-24261900 GCA_030068235.1 Notoglanidium macrostoma | reverse complement strand
ACAGAAAGGCACCCTGGGTGACCCGGGGATCGAACCCAGGACCTTCTTGCTGTGAGGTGACAGTGCTAACCACTGCCGCCGCATAAGTATATAATGTAATATAATACATCTCAAGAGCTCTTATTCGGGACCGGTTTGGTGCTTTCTAGTGTTTAAGGCTAATTTTTAGAAGAATGCTAATTAGCATGAATTGTAGCCTTGTAGACTGAGCCAGTCCACAGTGACAGGATTATTATACGATGTTCCTGCCTTGCAGTTAGATGTTACCGCCACTATTGATTGACTGATGATGCTAATCAGTAAGAAATAAAGTAAACAGTGGCAGTTACTGTGTGGCAGGTGACAACAGTGCATTTGTTCCAGAGAGCTGAGGAGTCAGGTGTAGCTTCCTTCAGATGAGGAAGCACCTGAGGAGATGTGTTGAGGAAGTGGCTTTGTTCCTTCCTCAGCTGTTTGGTGTCAGGGTGGATGTTGAGAGGCTTTATTCCAGCACAACATGGTTTGTTTAGTGTCATTTTGTTGACATTTCAGCCAGACAGGGCAGCTTTTGACAGTAGGCATCACTGCTGAGATTCGTGTGTGTGTGTACCAAGTGTCAGCTACTGACTTGTGGAGAACAGCACGAGCTCCTTTTGAAAGCCCACTGCTTGTGTGCATGCCGAGTGTAGCGATGCAGAAACAATGCCTCTTAAAGCTTCTCTCATTCTATATGTGTGAACAGCAGTAAAGGTTCAGTGATAATGGACTGCTTAAAACCCTACAGAACTGTAAAACAAAGTAGCGACACTGTGGCAGAGGTTTACATCTTCAAACCTCCCATAATCCTGTTGGGTCTAATAGTACTGAAAATCCCTTCTTGCCACACCAATGGCCCGTAGTGCAGTTTATTATAGAAATGGCATATTGATTACTGACAACCTTTCAGCAAACAGCCAGTTCAATTACATTCGCTTTACCAAAATGAGGTTCAACTCTGACAGAAATAACGCACAAGAATCAGAATCAGCATCCGTACCAGAATAGCTTTTATTGGCCAAGTAAGATATCAAGAGTGACTTGTCATTGGTAGTTTTTTACACTGGAAATAAGCTGAAATCCACCTCAGAGACGATTTACATACATTTACACACTCGTTCACACCAAGAGGCAATTTAGAGACAACAATCCACCTATTGAGGAATCCAGAGAACCCAGGTGGGCATGAGGAGAACAGGCGAAACGTCCGAAACAGTAACACAAGCTCAGGATCATACCTGAGACCCCTGAGTGACTGCAATGCTAATGCTAGCCACTGTAAAATGCATTAAATTAAGAATTTTCTATAGTGTTGGAGTGCCCTCTAGTGGTAGGGTGAATTATAAACATTTCGTTTTTGTTTTTTACCCCGGCAACAGAAGAATGCTTGCTATATGCTACTATCTTTCTCACAAAACAGGGGTTTAATGTAAAAATGTCAGGTAACATAGTATTATAACGTTTTAACGAACGTCTTTCTCTGTGCGATTTCATAACTGCATTTGTAAATAGCTTTTCTTTCAGCTATACGTGGCTAGCTTGTGCTCCAATTTCTTTCCATGCAATATTTTTCTGAGTTATAAATGCTGTCGTATTGCTCTTCTGAAATTAATGCGAAATATGATGTAGCTGCGGAATATGAGCAGTGTACATTTCTAAAACGTACTTATACAAGGATTATATATCCTTTTGCCATTACATAAGGGCAATATTTGTGTAAAATCCATTCCAGGTCCTCGTTCCGCACAACAAAAGGCATTTACAAATAAATGTGTCTTTCAGAAATTTGCTGCTAGTGTCTTTATCCAGACGTAGAACGTAACTATATTCTAATCTCCTCGTTCATTCCTGCGCACCATCACATTAGCTTTATGATGAATCATCCGGTTTGGCGGTCAGAGATGGAGGAGTTAGCGGCGTTTGATTAGAGAGGCAGCTTTAACCGAATCAACCCAACACGCTCAGAAAATCACATCATGGTGACAGAGTTGTCAAGACGTAATTGTAACGTGTCACCAGTTGAATTAGTGGAATTACAATAATTCATACCCGTTAATGCTCCTCCATACATAATGAGGCTTTAAGTCGTTTCCCTACAGTCGTGATCATAAGGCTGTTAAAGAAACTGACTATTGTTTAATATCAATAATAAACTAAGCAATCGTTCAGACTGCACGCCGACTAAATAAAAAAAATAATAAATAAATAAATAAATAAAAGCTCCTGTTGACTTTTTTTAAGCAACTCTGCCCCCTGCTGCTGCTCTAAACAACTCCAGCGCTCTTTTCTGATTGTCTCCTCGATATCGCATTACTGCATAACACTTATAAACAATCCTCAGGCTTTTTCCTCGCTTATGTTTGTTTGGCTACGTCCTGAAAACTGTCACGAATTCCTGCGCCGTGCCTGATCTTCATCTGGCCTTTTATTAAATTATCTGCTTGTCTCGTCTTAGATAAAAAGGCTCGGGGTGTTTTGTCCGTCTTCTGACACATCGCCATGGAAACCTGATGAACAGGGTGTTTGCGTGTGTGTGCGTGTGTGTGTGTGTGTGTGTGGTCCGAAGCTTCCTCAAGAGGAAGCTGAGTGCACTACCCTCTTAAACCGTAAAATAATAATAATAATAATAATAATAATAATAATAATAATAATAATAATGTGTCTCATGTGGGTGAAGAATGTGATTCAGTTCTGATTTTATTTGTATAATACTCATACATATATAGCTTGTATGGTCGGATTATGCTTCAGTGTCCTGAGTGCACCTGCTTGTACTTCATACCTCCAAGGTTACTAGATCTTCCTTAAATAGAAGTGACCTTGACAGGGTGTAAATCACCACCTTTAAACACTTAAAGTGGTTTAAACCGAGAAAAGTGGTGGTTTAAGCCAAGAAAAAAAAAATGTTGACCATCGGAGCTGTATGTGTTTATTTTCTTTGCTGCAAATGTAATATTATTTAACACAAAAGCAATTTAAAAATGAAAAAAAGCAATTTAAAAATGAAAAATATAAATATATAGGAACAATACGCCGGTACACGTTTAAAGAAATGTATTAGAAGTCTAGTATCACTAATGTATCGCTGTATTTAGTTTTTTTGTATTTGTATAATGTATCACTGTATTTTGTATATTTGTACGATTTAACAATACAGCTTCCACCCTCATTAAAGCCTGTGACCACCAATTGTGTTTTTTTGCGCTGGCAGTGTCTATTTTGTGTACAAATCCTTTGATTCTCAGCATTGACAGCACTCAGCATCCTTGGTGCAAAGACAAAGATTTCTTTCCATTGTTATAGCTAACCTTTCTAAAGTAAACAGAGACTTGACTTCCACAACCAAGAAACGCACTCGCGCTAGAAGATGTTTTTCTTGTAACCTAGCAACAATAAGCAGTGTGTAAAATAGCACTTGATCCAGCATGTGCTACTATTTTGCACTTTCTTTAACAGTTAATTATGTACACAGCTTTTGAGGTATTAAAAAATACGGTTGTGAAATCATAATGTTTACATGGGATATAGATTATTTCAGTATGTTTTTTAATTTGCTACTTTGACTTGAATTAATGAATAATAATTACAATACGGTGCGAATTCAATATCACTGCAGCACGAACTGAGTCACAAGTGCAGTGTAGAGCATCAGATTGTGTAGTGGTCATATTGGTTGTTTTTTGTGTTGCAAACAAGGCGGCAAATAAAGTGCCTGCTTTATAATTATACACGCTACACACTCGAGTGCGCTAAAGAGGGGAAAAAAGTCACTCTTGACTTCATAACGACATCCCGGATTCTCGGTTCTACTCCACAGCGTCCTCGTTAGCCCGTCGGTCGTTAACAGGTGGCACGAACGAGGCTCGTGTGAGCGAGTAAAAGTAATAAAGTGCGCACCTTAGGACAAGCTACAATAAGATGTTATGTTCACCACATAAACCTGGACAAACTTTCAAATCCCCCATGATGCCTCAGTTTGTTGACTGAAGCAGGAGTGCCGAGCAGACACATGCCATCTGCTGCCAGCAGCTCTTATCGGTCCAGTACAGCGGCGTCTGACCAGCACACAATCCAAACACGATTCATCACAGCACACGGCCGAGCTACAAAGTCAGAGAGGAAAATCACAGACACAGAAGAATGAACGTCCTTTTAGACCTGAATGATTTAATTCTCTGATTTAAGTATCTCTGTCTCTGAACTGATCTGAGGCATAAACATGGCTGAAATCTCTCTCTCTGCCCCCGAGGCATCAATCTCCACCGCTGCAGAGGAGCAGAGACACACCGAACATGGGTCAGTGGGAGACATCTCAAGCCCTGGAGAAGCTTACTTATATACAGGTGCAACACATTTCTTTAGATTTTGCCTAGCAGGATTTACATGTAGAATATATACATATAGTCTAGGATTTAAATTACTAAACAAAACAACATCAGAACTTAAATAATAATGCTTGTAGTATTTAAACATATTTCATTACATTATTATACATTACATATAATGTACACGGTGGTGCGGTGGTTAGCACTGTCGACTCGCAGTAAGAAGGTCCTGGGTTCGATCCCCGGGGTGCCTTTCTGTGTGGAGTTTGCATGTTCTCCCCGTGCATGCGTGGGTTTCCTCCGGGTGCTCCGGTTTCCTCCCACAGTCCAAAGACATGCAGATTAGGTCAGCTGGCTACTCTAAATTGCCCATAGGTGTGAATGCGAGCGTGTGTTGTCTGTGTTGGTCCTGTGGTGGACCGGTGACCTGCCCAGGGTGTACCCCGCCTCTCGCCCCAAGTTGCTGGGATTGGCTCCAGCTTCCCCGCCACCCAGACGGATAAAGCGCTATAGATAATGGATGGATCAAATAATGTTTTTTAATATTTTATGGATAAAATAATGTTTTATTTCACAAAATTTCAACCTTATTATTAGTTTATATCCCTTTCACTGTACTCACTATATTGGCAGATAACTTGTTCATTTTAAGCACTTTTTCTAGAAAAGAAGCAAAAATGTCTGCGAATAAAATACTTCTTGTAATCTTATGATAAGAAATATTGGATAATAAAGATATTTTTACGTTCTGAGATATGGGTCCTTTTTTTGCATGTGTTGATTTTGCATTCCACCTTGTGTATGTATGTATGTATGTGTGTGTGTGTGTGTGTGGGTGTGTTGAGTATGGACAGTGTTTATATTTCATTATGGGGGCCAAATGTCCCCCAATGTGATAAAAACCTGTTATTTTTAAACTACTTATGGTTAAGGTTCGGACAGGATAAGGGTTAGGGTTGTCATAGTTAGGATTAAGGTTATGCCCATAGAAATTAAAGGGAGGTCCCCACAAAGACATTATAACAAATGTGTGTGTGTGTGTGTGTGTGTGTGTGTATGAATTTTGCCCCTCGCCAAGCTGATAAAATAAACAACACTGCTTCATTATTGCCACCGTCCTTGATCTGGACTGGAGAGAAAGAGAAGTGTGTTAGAGAAACGCAGCCGTGTTTGTCGTCTCTCCAGAGTCGCAGCTCAGTTTATAAAGAGTTGAAGAGTGTGATTTATCATAAAGAGACAGAAAAGATGAGTGTTGACGAGGCTGCTTTAATAATGATCAATGCCACTCCTGTTCCCCCCGACAGCCTTCATTATCCCGAGCTAAAAACACACAGGGTCCTCAGGGAACGGCATCCATCACACACTGATCACACAGGCTTAGACAGCTTAGACACAGTGTGTGTGTGTGTGTGTGTGTGTGTGTGTGTGTGTGTGTGTGTGTGTGTGTGTGTGTGTGTTTGTTGAGTACAACAATGATGTCATTTCTAGTCAGAATAATTTTTTAAGCTTGCATTTATTTGTTAGCTAGTTATTGTTATTGTTAGCTAGCATTTGAGAGACCAACACTGAGCTAATAGCTTTCAGATAAATTGTATGGTTAGTTATTATCATAGCATTCGAAAGATTTATTTTGAGAAATTAGCTTTCAGCTGGTTTGTAGGGTCAGAGTTACCATGCTAATTTCCATTTTAGAGACTAGCATTGAGCTATTAGCATTCAGCCAGTTTTTAGAGTCGGTTATTATTATGCTAGCTAACATTTGAGAAAATTACCACAGAGCAAATAATATTCAGCTAGTTTTTAGGGTCAGTTATCATTTGAGAAATCTGGAGTATAGTTAGCCTTAGCTGATGTTTCCTTTTACTGTTTTGTAACGTGAGGTACTAATGTACCATCATTAACTAAATCTATTGTGTGATAAGAATTGAAACTTTCATGCTAGCTACCATTTGCGAGATTAACGTTGAGCTATTAGTATTCGGCTAGTTTGTATGATCAGAGTTATTGTCATGCTAGCTACCATTTGCGAGATTAACGTTGAGCTATTAGTATTCGGCTAGTTTGTATGATCAGAGTTATTGTCATGCTAGCTACCATTTAAAAAGCTTGAGAATTAGCCTTATGCTAGCTAGCATTTGAGAAATTGGGAATAGAAGTTGTTTCTAGTTAGTCGTCGCTAATGTTTTCCTGCGCTCCTTGGTTCTTTGGTTTCCTTGGTGAAAGAAAAACTGATTTACTGTAACTAACAAAAATCAGTGTGTGATTAGAAATCGAGACAGACATGATTTTTCTTTTGTGAATCTTTCTTGGACTTTTACGCTCATTCTTGAGTGAAGGATTTAAAGCCTCGACTTTAACCAGGGGATTGATTTATATGAGTAATTGCTTTTTTTTTTTCTGTTAGGAAAGTTCTCACATGGGAGAATGTGTCACATTCCAGAAAGCTTGATTACCGCTTTAAGCATCATATCTGAATCACTAATAATCCACACATTTCTGTGTTTAAAGAGGCCTCTCGACACAATGAGCGCTGAAAACAGTAGCAGCGTGGCTGATTGTGCCTGATAGCATGAAGGTGAAAATGTCATCACCGCTCCTCGCTCGCTCTAATGGACGCCGCCTCTCCATGCTCAGAATAACAGAGACGGTTCAGTCCGGTTAACGTAGCGCCCATAATGCACTGCTGCTAATCTCTGATTGGAGATAAGACCCTTGTCCAGGACTGTCTCAGGGGTCACATGAGGTTAATTGGTTTGTGAACAATGGTGACATCATTAGTCACGCTCTCGTCTCCTGATAATATGAAAATCCATTGGTGTTCATGAGGCCACCTGACATCTGCAGAAGGGTTTCCTGAAACTCACATAAACAACTACAGTGAGCGCACACCCTTTAGACAAAATGGAGAAAACTAAGAAATTCAGTATTCACCAACAGTAATTGTTCATGTAGGTTTATGCCAATGTGAACACTCCCCTTATGTTGGCAACTCATTCAAATCTGAAGTCATACAAAAATACACAGTGCGAGAGATTCTGATGCTTGTCGGTGTTATAACAGCTTTATGGCAACACTTTATTATGTCAGTTTTATGACACTTGACGTGTGCTGGAATAATTCTTTATGAAGTTCGGTGCAAAAGTTTGCACGTTAAGACAAAATTATGAAGAAGGTAAATCAGTTTAATTAACACCAACCAGACAATCAGCTGTTGGAGATTTGTGCTCTAGAACGTTCCACCCGACAGTTAATGAGAGGACTCTGCATGAAGAGGAGACAAAGTTAACAGGCGAAGGTGGGAAAATACAAAACATTTTCGTTTTTGAAAACATTTCAGTAATAGTAAATAATGTATAAACTGATAGACTGTATAGCATCCATAATACAACTAAAATAAATATATTAATACACTTACTTATAATACATTTTAAGACAGATTACTTTCCCGAAGTACAAAAATGTTCCAATATAAATCCGTATATAAAACATGCCATAACACAAAATAAATTGCAAAGTGTTTTTCTCATCTCATACCACAACAATTCTCCCATGATTACAATATTTCAGTAATTCAAGAATGACATCATGCTTTTTATCCATTCTAACTTAATGATGTTAATGTCATGAGTAGACTGATGCAGGAGATCGCAAGGTCCAGGAGAACTAGTGATGCCTCTTGGACAGCAAATGATTGGTGATAACACTGTCACTGGTGATAACGCAATACTGACCAGATTGGTCATGGTGCTGAGAGTTTTAGCATCATCGGGTAAATAAGACTGGCTGCAGTCAATACCTCATGATGAGATGCATTACTTGGCACTTCTGACATTTCCCAAAGGACGTACCACCTCTTGCTCTGACTTCAATTCAACACTGTGTGAAATAGTATTAGATTGTGACATTGGCAAACATCCATGTTGTAAATTGCTTTGAGAACAGAGACCGCTCAGTGCGCTCCCGGTCCACATCAGTTCACCTGGAAGACTGCAATGAAGAATAATTGGATGAGAACAACAACAGGAACATGCTATTTAAATAATACCACAGCGCTTTTGAATTCTCTAATCTGATTTATCTGTTGATTAAATCTTCCATTTTTTTCCACACCCAGCGGCCTGGCTAGTCAGTAATGTAAATCAGTGTGCTTGCTACAATATGGTATAATTTCTATAGTCAGAAATCATTCCCAGGAAGTCGTATGGTGGAATAATCGAATGCGTTGATTTATATGAAAAAGAAAAACACGGATTTTAAAGATAAAACAGGTACAGTAACCTAATCAAAGATGATCATTTATGGAAGGAATCTCCAGCGTCAGTGCTTTGTAATCTTCAGGACAGATCTTTTTGCACGTTCCAGTTTCTCAGATGCATGACTACAGGAAAGAGACAGAAAAAACAGCAGGCTGGTGAGGGATTGACTGTTTAACTGCTATAACATAAGTCCTAATAGGAACTAATTGATTTCACTGAATTCAAAAGTAATTATAAATGCGTTATTGCCGATTGTCAGGCGGCTGAGACGGTTGGAGGTGTAGGTTAAAATGCCTTACTTTAAAACTGACGGAGAAATCCAAAATGCAAGGAAAGGTCATAAACATGATAACAGCGGAGGGCCAACTTACAGACTGAAGCTGACAGGAATAGAATTCGTAATCAGGAAAAGAGACTCGAAACCGGGAAATCAATCACGAATAAACAAAACATTACCAACATAGGCAACATTTTTTGTTAAAAAAAAGATTAATAAAATATTGCTGAACCTGTTGTTATTTGAAGAATAGTCCAATTTGGAGTAGTAACAGTAAATATACTTTGACACGCCATCCTGTCATTGATTATTTTCTTTCTCCTTCTGGCACAGATATACCACTGTGTCTTGCTCTGCGACTGGGAAATGATTTTACAAAATATTTTAACAAAACTATTCCGAAACTGCAGTGACATTAGTCTGTTGCCTTGGGTTTGTTATGTGTGATCTTCCAGACATTCAAGAGATATGTACAATGTTGCATGCTGCAGACATGCTTTCCTATTTTTATTTTGTTTTGTGCACATTTTCGGTTGGATTTCATTTATGATTTAATTATCTTGATTTACAAATCTTCTTTCAGCTGATCCCTTTAGGGGCCGCCATAGCGGACCATCCATCACCCGCATGTTCTATTTGCTTGGGACCAGCACACCCCAGTGGCCAGGTAACCAGTCACACCTATGGGCAATTTAGAGTAGTTGACCTAATCTGTAGGTCTTTGGGGTGTAGGAGGAAACCAGAGCACCTGGAGGAAACCCACACATGAGAACATGCAAACATGACAAGCTCCCTGGTTGAATACAGGACCTTCTTGCTGTGAGGCAACAGCGCTAACCACTGCACCACCGCGCCACCCTAGTTTACAAATAAGCAGACAGAACACATGCTTTGGGGGGAAAAAAAAGGTTTGAAACTTCGCATCTACTATTTCTGATAACAAAAATACATTTTTATGCTTTAATTGGAGTTCAATACACTAATCAAGGAACCACGAATGTATCATATTTTACTTATCAGTTCTTGACATGACTACGGGATGACCAGAAATGGGCTGTTTCTTTATTAAAAAAAAAAAAAAAAAAAACCATTATATATATTCTGTATTTATTTATTTATTTATTTTTTTGGAGAAAACCAAAGCAAGCTGGACATCCAACAAGCACACAAACACACACACACACACGCAATTATTCTAAAGAAGGACGGATATTTGCCTGAAGATAAATAACATGCTCCTTTGTGATTAATCATGTATGAGTTCTCGGATTATTACTTACAAGATCCGTATGTGGAATAAACTCACCTCAGTGTCCATTACTTGCTTTTTTCTTATATTTCATCTACTAGGACTGTAGGATCTAAGTCCAGTCTTGAGATCTTCTTTGAATTAACTTGGGCATTGGACTCAATAAATATGCTCTTGACTGAGAGTTTGCAAAACTAGTGTTTATGTTGTCTTTTTAGCCCTGCAATACACCTGCCCAGTGTATAACCCCGCCTCTGGCCCAAAGTCGGCTGAGACTGGCTACAGCTTCCCCATGACCCTGATGGATAAGCGGTATACATATTAGATGGATGCATGGAAGGATGGATGGATGGATGTCTTTTCCGCAGGCATCAAGTTTGACAAGTTGTTTTCCATTCTTGTTCCCAGCGTTGATTTGGCCTTAAGACTTGGTCTTAACTAGATTTTAGCTAGTCTTGGTCATGGACTTGTTCACATCCATTGAAAGTCATAAGCTAAATATTTGAAAAGCTTGCTGAATAACTACAGACACTCTGTATATTTATATGTCTGGATTTCGTATGGTGGACATTGTCTTAAAGATCATTTCATTCAGTTCAGGTTGTGATATAAAAGCCGGGAGAAAACAACAGCAATGGAAGTCCAGCGCAATTACTCCGGGGTCTCACCTCCCATTGCACTTCCACATGGATTACAGTCGGCGTCGTAACAGCAGCGACACTCTAATTAAAGCCGAGCCGAGGGATTCGCTACTCAGTTACGGCTGAAAGAACGACAAAGTGATTTATGAGTTTTTCACTCAGCATTCGGATAGCGGCGTGTGTAATACAACTCCTGCTGGCAAATCCTAGCAGCTAGCATGTCTCCTTCCTGTACAAAATAAAGACATAATTATGTCTCTTTCTCTTTCTCTCTCTTTTTCTCTGCCCTTCTGTTTTACATGGTATCAGATGTGTTGACAAAAAATATCAGTTCGGTATTGATGCTGGAACCTTCCCTTGATTTTTTTCATTGTGTGGTCTTTTATCGCTTAAGGTTTGATTTCATCACCAGCAGGTGGCGTCACTTCAATATCTTATTAACTCATTGATGTTCAAATCCACTCACATGCGTCGTTCTAATCACTGACCTTCGAAGTTTAGTTTTGTTTCAGTACTTCTGTAACGCATCATTCACATCCTGAATGGTTTATTAATTAAATCTGTAGCATCAAAAGTGGAAAGTATTGAAGTGATTGTACGTGTAAGTTTACATACAGGAAATTCTTCACCCATCATCTCTGTATTATATTTCCACAATGAAATTAGACCATGAAGTCACTCATAGTAACTTTAAAGCACACATTATTGTTTTTTTCTTTTTATTTTAGACAATTTTTAGTTAATGAATAAATAATTAAGTATTTTTGTTTGTTTGTTTCACATGCAAATTAAATTGTGCACATAATTATAAGGTAGTTACAAAATTTTGAAAAAAAATCTTTTTCTTTTCATTAAATACTTTTTACCTTTCACTTTCACGGACATTTGAAGTGACTATTAAATTTCCAAAGGGAGATAAAAAAATAAACCCTCAAAGTACTCAAAGTTGAAATAAATCAATTAATTTAAATCAATCAATGAATACATTTACAACTGTAAATTAATTGTTCATATGTAAGTTTACACAATTTTTTGTGTTATTTGTTTGTTTGTTTGAGTAACGAAGCTTAACGTTTGTAACCTCTTCTAAACTGAGTTGTGCAAATAGATTGGACATCTTCTCGTATCACTTTTTTATTATTTTCTACTATTTTAGAATAATAATTTGGATAATGAGATAATGAGGATAACAGTAAAGAATTACATTTATGGAATTATGCTACATCAAGCAACAAAAATGTTAAACATATCCGAATGATTTTATAATTGAACCTGTTTCTGGTGTACGTTTTCACACTCTCTGTATGTTCTGAACAAGCTTCATGAGGAGCTTCACCCAGCAGATGGTTCTTAAACTTCACAAATAAGATTGAAATGAAAAGAAAACTGCATTGGGGAATTACTGAGGAAACAACTGAATTTTAGGTAAACACTACTACAGAGAGTAGTGGAACCCTAAAATCCTACAGAGAGTTCCTCACTGTTCCTGACATCTGCTGGGTCTGATCTGCCTGTAGGTGACTTGTGGACACTGAATTGTAAATGTTGAAATGTGGACTTGTAGTTACTGGATTGTGGGCGATAAAATATTAGATATAGAATTGCAGACATTGACGTGGAAATATTGAATTGTGGACACTGGCTTGTCCATGCTGACTTGTGGAAACTGACATTTGGATGCCATACTGAGTTGTAGACCTTGCCTCATGGAATTTTGAGTTTCAGAGTTTTGGACACTGACTCTGACGTGTGGACACTGTTGTGTGGGTTCTGACATGTAGATGGATTGTGGATGCTGTGTAATGGATGCTGACTATTGGACACTGAGTTGTGAGTTCTGACTTTTGGATGCTAAGTTGTGAGTTCTGACTTTTGCACACTGAGTTGTGAGTTCTGACTTTTGGAGTCTAAGTTGTGAGTTCTGACTTTTGGACACTGAGTTGTGAGTTCTGACTTTTGGACACTGAGTTGTGAGTTCTGACTTTTGGAGTCTAAGTTGTGAGTTCTGACTTTTG
>JAQQZR010000035.1:24238246-24249022 GCA_030068235.1 Notoglanidium macrostoma | reverse complement strand
CATGCAAACTCCGCACAGAAAGGCACCCTGGGTGACCCGGGGATCGACCCCAGGACCTTCTTGCTGTGAGGCGACAGCGCTGCACCACCATGCCGCCGCCATTTCCAAATCATGACACAAATGTTTTCACATTGTTCTGGAACTTTGTTCCGGCCCAAACTGAAATAAGAGCCAGCATTTCTACTCTACTTCCTGCTCAGGTGACCTTGTTGTGAATGAAACATGATCATATAATGCAAACATCCAGCTTTATGGAAAATATAACCCACTAGAAACTCACTCCTCCTGCGGAAACTTCAATAAAACATTCATTACTGACGCCCTCTGATAAACAAATCCAAATCATAACCTGAGTGTTAAACAATCCAAAAATGGCTAGGGTCACATTTAACATAATCCCGCACCGAGACTGTAGTCGTGTTTCCATTAACCTGCTTAATGCGCAATTTGTAATTGCGAACTTAAAACCACGTAATGGAAACAGGAAAATTTCAAAAAAGTTTTACACTCGCACAAGGTGGTTTTTCAGCTGATTCGATAAAACAATGTTTAGCAAAAATTAAAATGGAAACACATTTTTTTGCCTTTAGGTCACATGACATGAAGAGCGAAAGGAAACAATATCTATCTGAACGCGGAGAGGAGAAAACCCAGCTTTAATCGCATAACTCTTTTACACATTTTTCAGGTCTCACGGTTTTCCATGCGCATGACGTTCGGAAGCATGACTGGCGAACGACTTTGTCTGAATTAAAAGAATCGTACAAACAACCTACCCCCCCCCCCCCCAAAAAATCAGATTCATTAATTCATGATTAATGTACAGTAGATGTTGTTAAAGTAGCGTCTTAAATGTGTGATCATTAGTCTGATCTGAACTTTACACGCTGAACAAATTTGATTTCAGTTCAGCTCTGAATCTTTTCTAAAAGACAAGCCTGTCAAATTGCCGGCTTATGAAGGGGAAATTTAACATTTTTTCTCAAGCTTCATTAAAAATGAAACACGAAATGCTTTGTAGTTCTAAAGGGTTGAAAGATTGTCAGAAGGAAGTGAGCTAATCCCTGAGTGATGGCGTGGATTTGGATCAGTGTAACTTGAAAGAGGGAAGCTTAATGAATGAAAGAATTGGGTGTTGATTCGTTGAATGTATCTCGGGGTTTCTTTCTCTCACTCGTTTCGTTTCATATAACTAGGAAAAGCCTGGAACAAAGACAGATTTGATTCTATGATGGAGAGAAATTTTTCTGCCTCAGATCCTGGAACTTAATCATTTTGTGCAAATAAACACATGGCTTTTGGCTTTTTTTTTTTTTTGGATCATTTTAAGATTTCATTGGTTTCATGACATTTAACAGGGTTATTTTGTTTGTTTTTTGTTTTTAGCCTTGCCATCTTGGCCATATGTATGGTATATATATATACCCACCCAATAAACATTGGACATGCAGTGTTTTGTCACACGTTGTGTATTTATAACCTATTGATTTCAGCTCATGCGTTTATCTCTCGTCCTGGACGAACTGACTAACACCGAACCCTTCCTGGTTAATTAGGTCAGATACTTAGAGTGGCTGTAATTATCCAATTCTCCAACTGGAGAGGAAATTCAGTGAGTTTGCAAAGATCTGTGAAACAGGGTCAATATAAACAAACTATCACATTACCTCATCGGCTATCGACAAAGCTATAAAGGCTGGTTCTGGTTCATCCTGTCCAGTGCGGCTTCTGAGGAATGAGCCGAGAATGAATCAGCAGCTATAAACGTTTGCGTGTGTGTGTGTGTGTGTGTGTGTGTGTGTGCATATACACATGTGTGTCAGAATGATAAATACAGGCTTTTACTCAGAAGAGGGACTCGATAAAAGGTTCCAGTCGGTAATGTGACACCTCGGTTGTGGATTTTTGCCCCTGCAGACTTGCTTCAAGAGAACAGACAAGCGAGATGATAAACTAGGCATCAAATCCGACTTGGTGTAAATAAAACGCAGTGCAAAAGGGACTTCATACGTGTCCAACTGAAAACATTCTTTCCCACTCTGATGTTACATTTTATTAGAAACTTTATCTGAGTTTCCAGTTCGCTAGCTGTACCAATTTAGTAACTAATAAAGTGGAAACCTGGTATATATACTGCTTTTTATTGTACAGCAGTATACTCGGAAACCAGATTACTGGGTTTTATAAACATCCAAGGCAACAGAGACTGAAGTAGAGTCTAACTCTGCTTGGAATAAATCTCTGAAAGTGATTTACCAAGAATAAATGTCTAAATGACGTCACATGCAAAAACGCTCATTCATTTTCTTTCTACTGTTCCTGCTGGAGTGGTTGTAGTGAGAAGGAGACCTGCAAAATGCTGACCGAGTTAGCAACCTAAGTCTTCAATTTAGATAGGAAAAGTTCAGAGTTCATTATGTTGGGTTTAAATGAACACTGTTTAGTGTATAAAATAGCACCTGATCCAGCACAAATTACTGTATTATATCATGCTCTGGCCGTTGCACATGCACGCACTGCACACATGCATACATCAAGCCACGAGATACTACATCGAGGTCATGTAATCGTAATGTGTGTGCAGGGTGTAGGGGATTTCATCACGCTTAAGTTGCTATTTTGAGTCAAATTTTAAAAAATGCCAATGTGGTTGTTCATGTGATGCATCTCCTATAAAGAAAACGAGCCCATGGTTTGAAGGGTAAGCTGACCAAGCACTCACTGGCAGCACTTACAGCTCACTGCTGATATCCTCCATGGGTGGGGTTAAAGCCTGTCTTTCTCTTTTTTTCCTACAGAGTTTCTCAACTTCTGACTTCTGACAGCCCATGGTAAGGAAAAAAATCAAAACGTGTCCGTGATTGAACTAAAACGAGGAAACGTATTATTAAAAAATGGCCACTATTAATTAGAATGAGGGAACGTATTATTAAAATGTGGCCACTATTGAACTAAAGTGAGGGAACGTGTTAACATGTGGCCATAATTGAACTAAAACGAGAGAATGTATTTTTTAAATGTGGCTGTTATTTAACTGAAACAAGGGAACGACGTAGTTGTTTTGTGCACCATATCTACGAAATCACACGTCATACTAGCAGTTAAAATCTTACATTTCGTATATATCCACATTATATAATTACAAGAAACATTGCCAATATTTTCAGGCACTTGTACTCAAAAAAACAATTTGAATCGGTAGAAATTTCAGAAATTGCAATGCATTTGTACTCTATAGTAAGGTGCCGCTTATAGATGTAAGAAATAAAACATTGTGTTATTGTTTTATTCTTTGTCCACCACAGCAATTGTCAAATCCATAAATACATAACAATAAGTAATAAATGTTATTATTAATAAGCAGCATTTACAGTTTTTTTTTTTATCCAATTATAGTTACATTTAATGCTGTGGAACATCCCTAACACAAGTTGGTTGCTGTTATCGGTTCCATTATAGCAGCTACAAACAGACGTCCCTTCACCTCTCTTTTATTCTCTCAATCGCAGTTAATAAGGCAAAAAAAAAAAATTACAGACCGTCATGTTATTGAGAAACGATAGTGTAAACTCCTGTTTCTTAAGATGTCAGAAAACGTACTGTTACAACATGCTGCCAATGAAGCATTCTTAAATAAATGTCTACTTACAGAGAAACTCCACCATATAAACAATTCCGCATTCTCTTAGAGCATGTTTTGATAATTAGTTTATTATTAGTCTGCGGGATTATATCCCTCTGAATGAGTGGTTGCTATAGAAACAAGAATGTATTAGATTGAGTGTGTTACTATAAACCTGTGATTGAAATTACAGTGTGATTGAGCTGCTGTTACAGAAAATGAATCAACATCTTGAGAGAATTCGGCAGCGCTGTGGTATACATTTACAGCATTTGTGTCAAGATTGAAGTTCAGTGCTTCTTTTTAAACGCTTCATTACTCAAGATCAATGAGCGAGCAATGTAGGAAACGTTATGGTTTCTTCCCGAGGCTCTCGTCACATGTCACGAGATCATTTTAATCATCTGTGCTGAGCCTCAGGTCGATGACATGATCTGTAATTGAGTTGTGTTTTGTCTGGCACTCATGTGGAGACTGTCAGGTTGTAGGAATCATGTGAGGTCTAATTGGCCTCGGGCTGTTTGTCATCTGACAAGTCGGGGTCTCAGGTAACGGGACGTGGGTTTGTGGCAGAGTCAGAGTGGCAGGGCATGCTGGGAAAGTGTGGAGTTGATTTGCTCTGATGCTGGACTTTATTGTTTTTTTGAGGGGTATTCATTATACAGTCTCACCCTGCTTTCACACTAGCGAATGACATGAAGCTTGTGGCGTGCGTTGGGAGTGTGGCCGTCTAGCATGGATGAAACATACTTTAGTGTATATAATAATCAGGCTTGGGTAATAACGGCATATATATATATATATATAGAACGGCATTATGTGATTAGGATACAAAGAAAAGGTAACTGTATTCCGTTATAGTTACAGAAAAGCTGTAATCAGATTATTGATGCATTTAACGGCAACAGGGATTATTTAGCAGGTTTACAATTTTAAAATGTATACGTGCTGTAAAAGCTGATCAACGAAATCTTCAAAAATCAAAATGAACAAATCCATAAAAATGGATTACAAATGTGTAAAATCGACAAAGTCAATAAAAATTGATGATAAAAATAATTGCTAACTAATTTCATTAGTCGTTGAACCGCGTTACGAAACTGCTCACGTGCTACTAAACATCACAGAAACACATTTGTACAGTGAAATGGAGGAGCAGAAACATCAGTAGGACTTTCCCTACGCGATGAAACTCTTTACAGTACACTACCCTGCTGGCCTCGTGACATCACTTGTGTTATAATGTGAGTAATATTTTAGGAACGTGAGGAACCGGGAAAGCGTGACGCCCCTGCTTGAACCATCTACAGCAACTTCATCTATTGTTAGGCAGCAAGTAGTGATAGTATTTGATTCAATTAGCTTGTACAAAGTAATCAGTAGCACTTCATACGACCATGCAAATGTCTCCAACGCATCCCACATCGAAACAAAATCACAATTTGCCGTCGATTCTAAAGAAACATGTTAAGGTACGTTAGCTTTAAGTGCAGGTAAATTTCCTAGCTGGTTTAGTTTTTTGTTGCTAATGCTATTAAACATGAACAAAACAGCAAGCTAACTTCTAGACTTGTCTGTGTTGGCATACAGGATACAGCATTTACCAAATATTTGATTAGATAAATGAAAATGCCTGCCGTTAAAGTATTTTCTTTTATTATTGAATACGTGAATTGAGTGTGTTTAAATGTAGATATGTTTTGGCTTTTCTATAAGCAGATTTTTGGCTTTAATTAAGATTCCGAGTACCTGCACTCCTACCCATACTTTCTACCCTTATCAGAAAAAGGAGTAGCTTTTAATCTACAGCTTCCAAAGCGAACAAATTCAACACAGATCCAATAATGCTCTTCTATGTGCGCTGATCTGTATTAACTTCGATGGCAGATTAGCAAAGAAAGCTAACTGTACTAACTACGTACACTCACCAGAGGTACAGGTGAGCTCTGCTACGTCCTCCCAAGCTATATTATTCTTGTAATGTCTCTATACACGTTTAATGAGAGGTAGTATACGACAGGATAAGATGAAACCACCATGGTTAAGAGTTTTTCCTACAGTAAACGGGAACATTCTCAGAAACTTCCTTGTTATTGGGGAGTTCTTCTTATCCGCCTATGGGAAGGGAAATGTAAATCTGATGTACCTTTTAAAAACATTCTCTGAAAGCCATTAGTGCTACATGAGTAGACGTCCTGCATTATATTTGGTCAAGACAGATCGTGTTCGCTCCGAAAACTAAATGGAGCAGATGTACAAGCCCCGAGGCGTCTTAGGCAGCACAGCGCTGGCGTTCTTGTCTCTGCAAGGCTGTTCTCGACCATGTGACATCCTTAAAAATAGCATATTTACGCAAATCTGTTTGGAAGAACAAATCAAATCCAGTTGATGAGGTGCAGGAAAAGTCCCGCAGTGAGGACAAGAAAGGGCATTTTCTTACGTCTTCCATTATTCAGTCAGTTCAGGATCTAATCATTTTTCAGCTTCATTTCACATCAGCATCAGCATGAAGCGAACAAATTCACACATGACCATCTGAGGTTAAAATGAGCCGCGGCGCTATAATTTCATGTATGTACAGTTTAATGGTGGTGATGATGATGATGTAATACCATTTCACGCTGCTTCTTTTGAACATGTTTTAATTTCAAGATGGTAAAACAGCTTTCCTATAAATGTGTATTTCCTATAAATACACTGCGTCATTACAATGTGGCGTTGACTTTCTTATTCCATATCTTTGCTTAAAAAGACAGAAGTGCAGGAAAATAGAAATATAACACATTCCTATATAGATATCCATGAAAAAAACTTTGAGCTTCATCTTCCAAATCCCAATTCACATTTTACATTGAAGGCAGTGTTCATGGAGTTACATAACACCTGCATAGGCCCTCTATAGCAGCTTACATAAACCTAGAATAAACCTTCAAAAGTGGCTGATAACTAAATTTATAGGTTTATAAGAGTCACATGACAATCCCAACATAAAAAACAAACCTTCTTCTGAATTCAGCGTAAGAAAATATACGAAACTCTTACTACATTGTGAGTCATGAGATTGCCAAAAGCGTGTTAAGTAATAAAGCACTTTGTGTCGTGCTGTTATAGGAAACTAATCGTTGATGAGGTGGTGTGATGAAGCAGAGCCTAAAGTGGATTATTTTCCCGTAACAGCACATTCTATTCCTTGTATACTACAGGAATGACTTAACTTTTTTTTCATTCATTAAAAATTTGTAATTCATTAAAATACAACACAATGTATTTATCCATACGTGGTTACATTAAATGTTCCTGAAACAGTTGTTCACTCACCAGCCTCTCTTTTTCTCTCTTTTGAGGTTAACAAATAAAGTTAATAAACAAACACAGGTACTGAGAAACCGCAAAAAAACGTTAACTCACTTACAGCTTTACCCCTGACTTGTACGAAACTCTGACACTGGAGACTCCTTCCATAAATGTGTCCATCTCCTTACTGAAAACATCACCTTATTAATGAGCACACATTTTTTTTTACTCTGTTCATGTGGATTGTTCGCTGTCCCCGAGATTGACCTGTTACTATAGAAATGAAATGTATTTTTGTGTTGTAACACAGTGTTTATTGAAATATAACCAAGGGGAAACATACAATAATACTCATGAGATACAGCACACAGATCCCATAAACCGCTTAACCCACCCCATCCCATCCCATCACACCCCGACTAAACTCCCAAGAAATACTTCTATAGTAAGATGGAGTTTTAAAAGGATAAGACTAGACAAATAAAATAAACCTTTCTGTTTGGATAATTGTAGATACAGGATGTCTAGATGTTTCATTGAGAGATCATTGGGTAGTAACCATCTCCTGCTGTCATGCCTGCCAACCATAATTTCCATGTTGTCTCCGTGATGGGAAACCTTGAGTCATTAAATAACAGGTGCAGCTCAGGGTCAATAGAGAGTAATACAAACCTGTGATTTGCAGCTGCACTACTGTCAGTTCAACACCTACTTACTTATCAGAATCCTGGATTGAACAGCATTGTTATAAAGTGAGATAACAGTAGGAGCTTTTGGAGACGCTTCTGTTTTACATTCCTGCGAGGAACGCGACTGAGCATTCACTGTGAGCTTTTTCTGCCACTGAAAGACTTTCTCGATCGTGGAGAGAACTGTATGCCTCATAAAGGACCGCCTTGTTAATCCAGTGTGGTGAAGACTGAGGGAAGGGAGCTGGATCAAAAGGCCATTATTCAGTTATTGTGCCATCTCAGACCAGTGTGGACTTAATAATACCTTTAATAGACGAACTGTAACATTGCCATGAATTTGTTCTGTCGAGCTTTTGTTGCTGGAGTTTGCTGAGAAACAAGAGGCATTTGGGTACACACAGTATCTACACAAAAGGAGCTGAAGCACTGTATCATAGAGCAGAAGGTGTTATAACATGAAATTTATGGCTCAGGAAAGTTGAGCATCAGTGCGTGTTTTTGTGCACTCTAGTCTTTTAGAAACCGCTGATAAAAGCAAAGTGAACTCAAATGCTACACGGAGAAGCCATTTCTATTTACTCGGCTAATGGAAGAACCTCATATTCCCCTTTTATTCCCTTCAGCAATGGATTTCAAAGTGTGGACTTTAATATCTTTATAACAGCCCAGCCATTAGAGCTACATGAATAGAGCTCCTGCTAGTTCTCTGTGCACTTTTTAAACCAAGAGTGATGGAGAAAGACGAGCCCACGTTCATAACGGTCATACAATGCTGTTCTGACATTTTGCTGATATAAAAAAAAATTATGAGCATTTGACGGAGCTCCTTTTTCGAAATCTGTATACAGGCTTTTGCGGGTCCAAGTTGTGGCAAGGGGTGGCAACTGCCACAGTTGCCACCCTGTTTGCAGGAAATTCATGTTATAAAAAAGAAAACGATGTTAACATTTATATTTCTACTTGTAGTTGGTGTACACTTCTCTACTCACCAGTTTAGAATTCACTTTTTCCGTCCTGAATAAAGAAAAATGCTTGCGCTGATGTGCGAAAATCCACCAATCGATGTCAATGCTATTTCATCTCATCTCAATCTTCGCATGCCTACTGACTCGCCGTTATCCACCCATCCTGCTGCCACTGGCGCAAAGTGACAGGTAAGGTGTTTTCATTGGTTTATCCTTGCTCTGTTTTTAAAAATGTCTTCACGAGAATTTGACAATGTGAAATATTTGTAATAGTGCTGCTGCGAATTATGCTGCCAGAGTGGCCAACTCCTTGTTCTCTCCCAGAATGCATGCTAACTTTTCTCCATTTGTATCTTTTCAAAGCTCAGGGAGGATTGAGAAGAATTTATTGAATGCAGATTCTCTAGTTTCAGCATATTTAGGGCACTGGGTTAGCAGTCTCAAACCATGTACACGTCTATATAGGTATTTTTGAAAATCTATTTTTTTAACCTTTCCGTTTTTCAAAAGATTCCTGTTCATGCCATCAACAGTTTGAAAATATATCCACACAAAAGTGCAAAACTGATTTGCTCCCCTGAGCACATGAGCTCACTGCTGTCTTGGACACATATATCAATAACCTCTAGAATAAGGTGTGTTGAATGGTAGAGAAGTGCAGAAACACGCCAGCATGGCCAAACGCTCACCAATTATGCCATTTTTGTGTAGACAGTAAGCCTACACTGCTTTTGCATTTATGAAATTTTTGGAACTGTTTTTTTTTTTTTTTTTTTTTCATTTATTTAATTTATTTTATATAGTTCAGTTTTAATAGAAAAGTTTGGAGTGGAAAGGTCAATAATAAAAAGCTCGACATTTCCCTAGAAACATAAGAAATCTCCATAAACGTAACATTTTTCAGTTCGGTTTTGATATTTTTATTAATACAGTTTATTAGTACAGAGAAGACTTCTAATACGTACAGTGTATCCAAAAAGTAAAGGAAAGAAAAGTTGTTTCTACCTGCAGCCATCTCTGTCGGCACTCAGATGTCATGTGTTGCCTTATTTAAGCTCTTTTTTCTATTTTTAAATGATTACCATGGACAGCGTCTGAATCTTTCTGTATGTTTTTCAGCAGGGGCTCAGAACGAGTCAGGATAAAGTCGTATAGAGCCGTGGATAGTCATTAGAATTGACCGAGCATCCAGTCGAACAAGGGTTCCCTGCGGCATAACTCTCGAGCGATCGAGAGTTTGGGGCGTGGAGCTCAGATTTTCCCTGATCCGTTAGGTATTGATGAATCAATTCATTCCATCAGTGCGGATTCGTTTTGGAGTGGGTCAATCAGAGTTTCTCTTCTCGCTGTAATAATGCACCTCCATCTCCTCTGACCACAGACACCATCACGGCTCCAGTCATTATTTATAGAGTCACACTCCAGAGCGAGTATGTGATTCTTTTTCTCAAGAAGAGTGGATTGTAAGCAAGTGACGACCTCATTAAAATCTGTCAGAGATGGAGCTGATGACAGGGTTGCCATGGAAACCGTGATGCTGCGTGCACTGAAACAGCACGATTAGAGAGTGAAATATTGCTCGGCTCACGCCTGTGTTTCCTGTCCTGAAACTGAGCATTGGTGGAGAGGAATAAGCAGATGCAGGAAATCAGTTCAGTCAGCTTGATATTTAGCTCATGAATGCTCATGCACGATAGATTTGCATCTGCCTCTCATAGAACTGGGGTTTGGAATACAGTACTGTTTAAAAGTCTTGAGCCGCCCGTCATTTCTTCATACTTTGCTTCCAAAGAGCCAGAATTTCTTCTATTTTTTAATGTAGTCTTGAGGAACAGTTCTCCAGGTTTCCTGCAACCTCGATAGAAAAACCACGATGGAACACCATCAGTCACGGATCGGCCTCCCCAAAGCCCGGATCTGAACATTACTGAAGCGGTGTGGGATCATCTCGACAGAGAACGGAACAAAAGGCAGCCAACGTCCTAAGAAGAGCTTTGGAAGGTCCTTCAAGAAGCCTGGAGAACTATTCCTGAAGACTGCTTAAGGAAATCACAATTAAGCTTGCCTAAGAGAGTTCAGGCTGTGTTGAAGAATAACGCTGCTCAAACTAAACACTGACTTTAAAGCTTGTTCTCCCCGTGCATGCGTGGGTTTCCTCCGGGTGCTCCGGTTTCCTCCCACAGTCCAAAGACATGCAGATTAG
>JAQQZR010000035.1:24213564-24233704 GCA_030068235.1 Notoglanidium macrostoma | reverse complement strand
AAGATGCTGGGATTGGCTCCAGCTTCCCCGCCACCCAGACGGATAAAGCGCTATAGATAATGGATGGATGGATGCTTAACCAGTAAGGATTAGTTCAGTTTCGTTTCATAGTCGGAACACCTCCTGTTTTGCCTGCAGCCATGAAATCTCTTTTAAATTTGACGTTGGGAAAATAAACACAGACTTCTCCAGCCAATCGTATTTCATTTTTTCATAACTTCACTTAAAGAACAAGGGACCACAAATGAGCAATCCACATAAGAGAATACACTTCAGAAGCCATGATTCATGTTTAGAAAAGTACATGACCTACGGGCATTTTTATTTTGAGTGCTTAGTTCAGATTGCTCATCAATTGATGATTTCTGGTTTAAGCAAGGAGGTAGGTAATTGAGCATTCAGAATGCGTACCCCTCAAGGGGAGCGTGAGCCTGAGTTATTCATTTTTGGCTTTTTTGACATTAAATAACTTTACTTATGAATTGATCTGTCTCTTTATATGACTTTTATTTTTTAGAGAAACACAACACTGTATAACCAGCTCCATAAGCTCATGACTCTCTTTATGGCTGCATAATAAATGTTTTTATTATGCCTCTCGCTGTGCAGTAGACAAATGGTCAGCAAGAGGTTCACCAGGAAGTACCTTCAATCCCGCTTCACTTCTCTGTATTCAAAACCTACGGAGTGTCTCCACCCTTTCAACTTTTATTTTTTTTTAACTGTCTATGAGTTTAAGTCCTACTTCTTGGGAAGATGCTGCACAGTGTCATAGATACCACTCATGCATGATTGGTATACCTCAGGGAACTGTACTTGGTCCTGTACTTTTCTCTGTACAACATCTCATTGGGACCAGAAAGCAAGTGTCAACACTTATGCTAATGACACTCATTTTTCAGGCACGTATTTGTTCTTAACTTACAGCTACTTATATCAGCCTGGATGAAGGATCAGAACTACTAACGTGACAATTTAAACACTTACGTTCACATTAGCAAGCCATGAAGCGACAAGTGATCTTTGAAAAGAGTTTCTCGATTCTGTGCTAATCATGGATGATGTTGTAAAGCAACAAATCCAAGCAAATGACTTGAATAATTCCTTGGCCAAATCTTACAGAAGTCTGACATTTCTTCAGTTTCCGACTCACAACCTTAGTCCCTACCTGCAGTAAGTTTTCATCCAACATGGAAGAATAACTAAGACCTGTGGTTTCATCTTGTCATTTGACTTCTCATTTAACGCATATAGAGTCATTATAAGAAAAATAAAGCTTGGAAAGAAGTATGAGCTCACTAGTGCTTCTGGTGAGTGTACATACAGTAGTTTGTATGTTTAGCTTGATTTGTAAATCGATTAATCAAGTTTCACACTAATTGTCACATCCTTTTAATTGTGTTATAATTATATAATATATCATTTATGTTTGGAAGTATAAAAAAATGAACAATGCATGCCCAAAAGAGACAACAGTAGGAGTCACAACACACTCATAAGGGACCAACAACAAGCAACGGGAGCAACGATGATCCAAAACGCAGCCCCTACATGCACATTAGTCTTCCCTCTCCACTGATTTCCTGTAGCTGTTAGCCAGTTGAATTTCATCAGTATGTGAAGTGCGTTCTATAAAAATACTACAATAACCATGAAGATCATAATGTTGTGTATCTTGCTTAAGCATTCCCAGAATGAGCGCTACAGCCACAGATGTGTAAAATACCTTCGGATTTCAGGTTAAAAGATTAAATAAGAACTGTATGTTATCAGGTCTGATGGGATGGAAATAACAGAACAGCTTATGTACAATTCCAGCACTCCCTTACTGATTATATACTGGAGTAAAAATGTTTTTTTTGGCTCAGTGGATGCCTAGGTGAGATTATCTGTGAAGATGTTACATCGTCTCTTACAACAGAAGCACCAATTTCACATAAATTGCACCAAAATGCAACCGAGTGAAGCATGCAATATGTAAAACATGCAGAAAGTAATTTTCCTTTAAGGTGAGTGTGTCCTCTGAAGACAATGAGCTGGTGGCATTTTCACTTTGCTGTGATTTAGCTTCTAGCCTTTGCTTTTCATCTCATTGTGCCCCTAAACAGCACAAGGGATTAAATCAGACTCGTGGCGTTTCTAACTGCGTGTAATGAATTGATCTGATTAGAAAGTCTGCACTACCTGGCTCATGAAAACATCTAACGGCTTTGTTGTACAGGCCAAAATGTGATTGGTTTCTGTTATTAGGAAAAGCGAAAAACATCTATTTTTTAAGGGCTGCTCTGATTACTACAGTCCTTCCAGGAGAGATTTCTTGCGTTTGTTTTTAAAGCGCAAAATGAAACACATTTAGAACAAAGTTTCGAGGACCACATTGAATTCACAATTAAAGAAATAGTCTGCAATAGTGGCTGACCCTTTACTTCGTTCTGTTTTGGTTAGAAATCTACAAGCCATTGGCTCTTGACAGGAGCTAACTTTGTTACCTGAAACATTAGCTATTGTCCGATATACTAAGCTATCATTGTTTCCTATTCTTACTTTCTGAAAAAAACTCATACGTCCTGCTTTCTCCGGTTTTTAACCGTTACTTCATCCATTCGTTCACCTCCATGGACTGACCAACTTAAACCTGTCAGATGACCATCACAGCACGGAACAACGTACTAGACAACTGAGTGTGTGCAGAGAATTTCTAAATAGGGAAGGACTTCTGTCAGTTCTGAACCACAGTCAGAATTACTGTCCTGGGGGCGCTCTTGAGGTTGGAAGGCGTTACATCAATATATTAGCAGTTTATCAGTATATATTACATAATAGCATAGTATATTAGCAATATATCAGTAGTTTCAGTAGGAGTGGTATTAGTGGTAATAGTAATAGCGCTAGGAGTGGTAATAGCACTGATAGCAGAGGTGGTATTTCTTTGCTGCAGATGTTCAATTCAATGACATTGATGGATGATCTTTGTTTGTGTAATTCAATTCTCTCCCCAAATCCCCTGTGTTATATATTGTGTGTCTGATGCCCCTCACTCATTTTAATTGTTGTTCTAGCTACAGCTGGAAACATGCCATATCATTCACAACGACGTGTCATATCAGGCTAATGATAGCGATTTGATGCCAAGCATCTGCCTGTTTGTAGTTATGACTAAAAATCAGTTCAATCCTGCAACCACAGCATCCGAACATTTCACATCCAGGGAAAGCCAAACTGCAGCAAATTGTATGAAGTTGTACAAAACTTCTGAAGGTAATATGATGGGATTTTTATATAATTTCTATATAAATGTCACCTAACCCAGTGATGTTGGTTAAATTGTCTTGACTGTGAAATGCTTTGTCCCTGAAGACTATCCTAGTCTTTCCTTCCCGATTTAGACTCAGATAAAACTGGAGATTGACAATCTTTTTCTCTATACCAGTTACATATGCTGTTCCAGTTTGGTGTCCAATGAATAAAACATTTTCACTTTATGGAGTCGTTACATGCATTAATAATGCATAAGATTTGGGTTTCTTAAAATGAAAACTAACCCATTGCTATATATATATAACCCTTTCAGCATGGCATAAATGATTTAACTGGATGCTGTCTCAGGAAATACATTTTTGACAACTTTTACTCCCAGCTAAGAGTATCATTTGCATAACCATGCTTCTTTCATTAGATTTCATCTATTTTGCCTTCATTCAGAGAGAGAATTCCATATCGCTAGTCCTCTTCTCGAGACTTTTTGAGTATTGGAAATATTGGCAAGACGAGGGGCATAACCTGTGTAATTTTGGTTGTACATATGGTCAGCATGAAGACTTTCACATCAACCAAATTTATGCTTCAAAAACAGAAGGAGTCAATTGCGCTACCTGAATATACAGCCATAGGAATTACATCACACACATACACCGATCAGCCATAACATCAACACTGACAGGTGAAGTGAATAACATTACCTCATTACAATGGCCCCTATCAATGGCATCAGCCATACCATTAAAACCCCTGATTAATATTGTGTAGATTGCCCTTGTGCTGCCAAAACAGCTCTGACCCCTCAAGGCATGGGGTTCACAAGACCTGCAAAGGTTGTGTCAAAGGTGGTATTTCAAAGGTGGTATATGGCACCAATACATTAGTAGCAAATTCTTTAAGTCCCGTGAGTTGTGAGGTGGGAACTCCATGGATCGGGCTTGTTTGTCCAGCACATCCCACAGATGGTCAGTCAGATTGAGATCTGGGAAATAATGAGGCCAAGTAAACATCTGAAAGACGCCACTGCCATTAGGGAATACTGTTGCCATGATACTTGGTCTGCAAGAATGTTCAGGTAGGTGTTACATGTCAAAGTAACATTCACATGAATGCCAGGACCCAAGTTTTCCCAGCAGAACATTACCCAGAGCATCACACTGCCTCCGATGACTTCCCATAGTGCATCCTGGTGCCATCTCTTCTCCAGGTAAGTGACACACACGTCCACCTAGCTGTCCATGTGACGTAAAAGAAAACATGCCTCATCTAACAATGCCACCTTCTACGGTTGCTAGATGGTCCAGTTCTGATACTCATGGGCTCATTGTAGGTGCTTTCTGCGGTGGACCGTGGTCAGCATGAGCACTCTGACTGGTCTGCAGCTACACAACCCCATGTGCAGCATATGTCCTGACACCTTTCTGTCATAGCCAGCATTAACTTTTTCAGCAATTTGTGCTACAGTAACTCTTCTGTGGGATCGGACCAGACGGGCTAGCCTTCACTCCCCATGCACATCAATTAGATTTGGGGACCAATGATCCTGTCGCTTGTTCACCAGTTGTCCTTCCCTGAGCAACTTTTGGTAGGTATTAATCACTTCATGCAGGATCATCCCACAAGACTTTCCATTTTGTAGATGCTCTGACCCAGTCGTCTAGCCATCATAATTTGGCTCTGGTCAGAATCCCTCAGATCCTTATGCTTGCCCATTGTTCCTGCTTCCAACAGACCAACTTTGAGAACTGGCTGTTAACTTGCTGCCTAATATACCCCATCCCTTGACAAATGCCTGTGTAACACGAAAATCAATGTTATTCACACTCATCTGTCAGTGGTTTTAATATTTTGACTGATTGGTGTATGTTCCTATGATCATAATTTATTGTTAAAATCTTGCACATGTAAAACCTTAATTTTTGGTCTGTGTGGTTTGTCCAGGTATCATTACAGCATTGGTCTGGAACTATTACTGCATTTTTTTTTAACCTTCACACAGTTGGATAATGGTTATCGACATGATTATGTTGACCCTATCTAGAACAGCCTGTTATGAATCATTATTATAAGTACTGGGAGAGTCCACATACCCCAACTCTGTACTTTCATCTTACTGCCTCTGGCTCTCTCCAGTCACACACAGATCCACTGCCCACCCAACCCCGCTGTAATATCTGTAATTTGACATCAGGAACATTATAGACATTATGGGTCTCAAATAGCCTGCTCAGGTCTGAAAGCATCGTCTCATCTCTACTGTAGGTTCAATGTTTAGAGGAAATAAAGGACTCAACATGTGGAGCCTGTCCTCCTATTACCAACGCAATGAATCATGAGGCAATATCAGAGAGTCTGGGATTTCTAGGTGATAAGCAATATAACTTAATGTTAGAGATGAGGATTTAGATTGGAATCTGTATAACTTTAACTGTAGGTAAAGTCTCAGCCTCAGGTGCCCTCACCCATACTTTGTACACTTTTCTGTCCAGAAGCTTCAGAATCTTGAAGGTATAAAGACATTATTGTAAAATGTTTGTTTGATTGCACCAAATATTGTGACAGGATTGAGAAATGTTTATAGCATTCCTTCATTAAAAGTCATTCCAGAGCTTTGTTTGAAATTAACACTGGACCAGATAGTATCCAGACAGGAGCCATAGACTGGAAAACTAATTTGGTTCTTGCTCCATGTTAAAATCATGACATTTTGCATCTTAAATAAAAATGACAGTATTGTTACATGACATTTCATCAGCATTATATCCCAATGAGGCTTATCAAAAAATAAATAAATAAAACATGGCTGAAATATTATCACACGAGCCTAACGAGGCTTCTCATGCCATCACTCCTTTAGGGATTTGGGAAGAATGATGTCCTTTCTCTTTCTCTGCAGTCAGGGTCATTGCTCAAATCTCTTGAATCAGATATGCCTGTCTCTCTACACAAGTTCTTCATAAAATACTATTGAAAGATCTATAAACTTTCCAAATTCTGTTGCTCTCACAGAACCGTCCAAATCAGGAAAAATTCAATTCCGAAATTTCATTTGATAGGCATGATCACAGGGCCGCCGTGTGTCACTTTGGGGCCCGGGGACAATATTTTCCGTGTGGCTTTAACTTAAAAGTTAAAGGAAGCTATCTTTAAGCTCGCTATTAGTGACTGTGTTTGCCAGATGTTTCAGTTATATAATTAAAATGTCTCACCTTGTTTGATGTCTTTTTTAATATCGTTCCATATCATTTACTGACATCATTTTCTCCTTTTCTTTTTTCTCTCTTTTTTCTGTTTACCTGATTTGTGCACTAATTTTTTTATTTTTTGTTTTCTAAAACTGCAAGGGACGTGGTGGCTTAAATTTTGAACGACGCATCAAACCAGAACATAGCACAAAACAGACCAAACCATTTTGAGTATTATAGGGAGGGAAAGCAAAATTGTTTTTGACCTGTCAAGGAAAATTAAGAAGATGAAAATAACAAACATGCGTTACTTAGAAACACAGTAACATTTCCTACATTTATTTTTGACAAATTATACCACCAGAATAAGGATAGAGGGCCCTTTTGGGGGCCCCCTTGAGCTCGGGCCCAGGCACAACTGACCCGGGCCGTAAAATATTTCTCATTAGTCTTAATCTGATATAGAATATTCAGAATCATAACCAGAGGAGAGAAAAAAAAACACAACGCACACTTTAAATGTATATTTTTGCTTTGTATCTCTATTCATTCCACCTTATTTGTTCACCTCAGCTCTCTGATTCCTCTACAGTGTATTAAATCTTGCTTCGGTGTTGCGTGTTTATGGTTCATACAGAGATTTGGAACAAAGCCGGTGTGAAATACATCTTGGTTATGATAGAGGAAGAGAGAGTAAGAGGTCTGATAGAGCCTCACAGATTAGCGCTGCTCAGCAGACGCATCTCTCCTGACACATTCACTGCGTTATTGGAAGGAAAGAGTGAAGATCAGCCGCCCGTTCCGTCTCCGTGATGTACAGAAGGGAAACAATTTAATTATGGAGAAGGGTCCCTGGGGATTGAGCAAGTGAATCTCAAGAGTCTGGTACAGATTGTGATGTGAAGATGAAAAGATCTTTTCTTTTTCTGCTTTTCTTCATAGCTAGCCTTGTGGAGCTTATTACATCTTCAAGTCAAAATCGGAGATAGTAGCAATGAGATTTTGAGAGATAAAGCAACATTGCAAAGCTACTATATATTATACAATCATTTTCTGTCACAGCTGCTCTGACAGTAGTGCAGCTGCAATTCATAGGTTTTATCAATATTAATGCGCTTGTTCTAATATGTTATGGTTTCTAATGTAACAGCCCATTCACAGGGACGTGTACGGTGGACGCATATAAAAAAGGTTTATGTAAAAATGTGTTTAAGTAACATTTTACGGAAGGCGTCTCCAATGTCAGTGCTTCAGTCTGCGGTAAAGCTGTAACTTTAACTGTAACTTGTGTTTTTAATTTTGTTATTTTTGTTATTAATTTCAAGAAAGTGAAAATAAATACGCCGGTGATGGAACTGTTTAAAGCTGAAATAATATAAGTGTAACGGGAACGAACTTGTTTCGTGAGCATGAAATAAACTATGCTTCTGATGAAGCGAAGGAAATAAAACACCTTTGAACATGATGTTAAAGGAAAATAATCAACTTTGTGAATGGTAACAGTAACTCCACTTCATCACTGCACCCGATTGCTGATTATTTTCCTAAAATGATACAACACATACAGGTTTATTCCTCATGTAGTGTTTTCAGTGGTCAAACTTCATATTTCTTTAATAAAGGAATGAAATTTTTCCCAGCTTGTGAATTCTCAGAACATCTCAAGGCTTTCTAATGAATGAAGGTGTTACATGAGTTATCGAGGAATTATTTCTAGCGCATTACACTATTGGAAATTTATGAGGCATTAGTAAAGTTTACAAAAATGCTTACAATTAGAGATGGCCCTGATCCGATACCCAGAATCTGTATGGTTATTGGGCCAATATCAGCAAAAAAAAAAAAACAGTTCATTAGATATCAGGAAAAAAATATATCAGATAGTAGACCCTATTACAAACATCAACGATTGCTATTGAATTTCTAAAAATATATATATTTTTGAAACTGAAATGTTTACATATAAATGGATGACAGTTTTTTTCTTTTGCTAGGATTGATTTTATTATTTATGTACTTAAAGGACACCTACCCTGAAAATGTAGCTTTTTCTTGTGGTTTTTGAAATAAGATAGGTCAATGTGACTTGAGGACATACTAGGGCATTCAAAGTGGGTAGTCTGCAGTGGTCATATAATGAAAACAGGCAGAGAGAATAGGAGAGAATACATTACCAACATGCAGAGCTGTGGGTGCTCTGATCCACCATTTTGGGGCAGTAAGCATTCTGGGTACAGCAGTTAAGTAGTGGCCCTGTGGTGGACTGGCGACCTGCCCAGGGTGTACCCCGCCTCTCACCCCAAGATGCTGGGATTGGCTCCAGCTTCCCCGCCACCCAGACGGATTGAGCGGTATAGATAATGGATGGATGGATGGATTATGTTTAGGCCTTTTACATTTTATTACTCATAATTAGCCAGTATGTTAGCACTAGCACTATGGCATTGGGTACCATGAGGTTCATTCACCAAAAATGGAGTGTTCCTGTTTGGTGTTTATTTAATTATTTAAAATAATATTTGGCTGTTTCATAAATAAGATTAGAGAATATGTTTAAGTAATAAAAGATTATAACTAATTATATTTGTGATGTAACATGTAACTGATTACATTTAAAAAAAATATTAATCTCAAAACTGGTTGTGACTCTTTTTATGTTTGCAGGCAAACCAACTGAAATGAATCCACACAGATGAACAGGGAATACATTTTCATGTCAGAATCCAAATATCAGAACAGAAAACATTTCATTAAAATGGACATTTCTTACTTGAAAATAATCTAACAGAGTGAAGCTAAAAAACAAAATACAAGCTAAAAAACAAGAACAGTGCAGTAACGTAAACATTGAAAGTTTTGAACTTGGTTACATTTGAAAGTAATTCATAAAAATAATTAAATAACTAAGTGCAAAAAAAATTGCTCAGGAAAAATTCATTAAAGGGACAAAAAATAAAAATGGGACACCATTCACAACAACAGTGGCTACCATTGTGGAATTAATAAATTCTCAGCAAATGCAAATGTTAATAGATATAAACAGTAACCAGATAACAAACAAGGTATGTGAGACTTCATTCCATTGATATGTAAGCTTGAAATGTTGGAACTTCAGGGATCTGTGCTTTAATTTTTACAGAAACATGGCTAACTGATAATATCCTGGACTTACCTACTTATCTACTCACTCATTCCATACACCAGAGCAGAAAGGATGTCTGAATCTGATAAGAGCAGGAGAAGCAGTGTTTGCAAAACTTATAATTAAAATCTTATATTGAAAGACAGAGCCGTGTCAGTCTGCAAAACATACCACCTGGCTGAAAAACATAAGTAAAACATTCAAAATTTAAAAAAAACATTAAAGGTTGTATTTGATTTTGTACTGTAATAGAGTTCTCCTTACCTTAGGCAGCTTGCATGACCAAAGCCCAGAGGTAAGGTTAGCTGGTCAGCTAGCATTAACATTCTTTCCATTAGGCTAAATTTGGTTTTAAAAAATGTAGACTGACAAAGATGTTTCGGTAGGCTTCATTATCTAAATTGACCATATTACTGGATTTGATAAACAAGCTCCAGCTAGTCAAAAATGCAGCAGCGAGGGTCCTTACTAGAACAAAGACATATCAGCACATCCCTATCTTATCTACATTGCATTGACTCCCAATCAAATTTCACATTGATTATAAAATGCTACTGTTGAACTATATAATGCTGAATGGTCTCGCACCTCAGTATCTGAGCGAACTTCTGGTCCTATTTAACCCCCCACGCCTACTTAGATCAAAAGGTGCAGGCTGTTTGTTGGTACCTTGAATAGTGAAGGCTACAGCAGGGGCAGAGCTTTCTCTTACAAAGCCCCTCAATTATGGAACAGCCTTCCAATTAGTGTTCAGGACTCAGACACAGTCTCAATGTTTAAATCTAGGCTGAAAACTTATATGTTTAGCCAAGCTTTTTGTTAATAGCTTTCTACTAGGTAAAGGAGCAGATCTGGGGGGTTCTCAGGTATTGAGTGTTGTGGTAAACTGGGATGTTTGGATGCTGTCGACCCCCGACGACCGCACGTTCACTCAGGTGTGTTGATGGTGGAGTGGCTGGCTGCTTTATGTCCCAGGGGCCATCATGTCTGTGTTACCTTCTGGCTCTCCCTTTTAGTTATGCTGTTATAGCTAGCCTTGCTGGAGTTCCTGCTTGCACTCAGCACACGATATACACTGTTCCTTAACCATTACATGACAATGAGCATACCTAACAATCTGATTTTTCTCCCTTTCCCTCTCTCTCTCTCTCTCTCTGTGTGTGTCTGTTGAGCTGCATATGCTTCTCCTGAGATATCAGGGATCCTCAGCCTTCTGCTTTCCTGACTTGCTAGATCCTTCCTGATGTCCTACTTCTGGTTGCACTTATCATCACTTGGAATCCACTCGTATTCCACTCGGCCCCATATGAACAGCCTCAACATATGCTTAAAAACTGAAGATGTCGTTGGACTGCTGTTGATACAAGAGGCTCTGCTACAGTGGCTTAGGACTTAAATTACCACAGACAGTTTTATACTCAAGTCTCCAGCAGTGAATCAGTTGAAACAAAGACTTCACATTTAAATTATCATGAATTATGTGCTACATAACTATACATTTCTAACCATATAGCACAGATATAGAAGCGTGTTATTTGTAATCCGGTGTCACGCAAATGAAGATGGGTGTCTGCTACTTCATTTTCAAACTTGAAAAAAAAAGCTTAAATCCTTGTGCAGTTCTATTGTTTACCTCTCGGAGTTAAGCTGCAGTTTCTCACTTGTGCACAGAGAGGGAGTGGCTAACAGAAACAGTTAGCGAATCAGAGCAAGGCTATTTACATATTTAATTTTAAAGGCACACGCCCAAACTTAGCCTGTTTTATCCTACGTGGTTTTTATACCATTTTAAAATGGCACAAGAAAAAGGAACCATGGTTGGGTTTGGGTTTTTTTTGGTATGCTTTACCAAAGCATCTCAAGGAATATTATAAAATACATGAAAAGTGTGTGGCAGGTGCGCTTCATTATATTTACAATCTCCGTCATTTTTGCGTGAAAAGGTTCAACTGTGATGTGCTTGAATTTAAGAAAAAATTAAAGCGTGGTAGTGTTTTGACGAAAAAATAATCATCGGTATCAGAAAAATGGTTTAAGAATATAGGTTTCGTAGAAAGTCTAAGTGAAACCCAGAAAAAGCAGATTCCTGATTCAGATGCGTATGTGGGTAAAAGACCAGCAGTCTGTATGTCGAGCAGTCAGATGGCATGTAGCTGAACACAGCTGCACTTCTTGTCCATGTATTTATGCGCTCAAGCCTGCTCTGTATCTGTGTTCACATTCAGAAGAAAGCTCCAAATTAAATTCCGCATTCACAAATCACGTTAAAGCACACTAAAGCCAAAAACACGGAGTGGCATAAAAATGCCCGGAGCCTTCTGTCACACAAATCACTGTTTTTCTTCACTGCATGGCCGTCCTTTCCGAGAGCCTGAACAGAGAGAGAGGCTGAAACGGATGGATGAGGAGTGATTACAGCCTGCCTGTCCCTTAGTGCACTGCATACTCTCAGAGCTTTTAAGAGAGATTTCCTCAGACTTGTGAACATCTCTGTAATACTTTGAGACATCAAACACACTGCCATTAGCAGTCTAGCTGAGCTCTTTTCATGAGTTTGTTCGCCCAGAGCACCAGCAAGAAAACTTACCCAAAGAAAGGAAGTGAAAGTCCAAAGCAGGGGTTGTCAAGTGGCGGAATCGCGCCTGGGTCTGGACTGAGTACGTGACAAAATACTGTAGCAGAGCTGATAAACGTATGTGGTTGAGCAACTCGAGTTTTCTTAATATGGATGGGATTCTGTAGCAGATCCTCTGGTGTGGTATGCCGCTAATCAAAAGTAGTAACACGAGGCTCTATTACAAAACAACCACACCAGAATGGTCTTATTTACATCCATCATTAACGATTAGGCATTAAAAGGTAACTGTTGTCATCATTCGATCGCGCTAGTCGCTTCTCCAGACCTTTTTATGCAAGGAATTTTCCGGAATTTTAAACACACCTGACCTATAGGAAACATAAGACCATTGGTATTGATTTTTAACAGAATTCCTAAGTTTTGTTTTGCTATTTCTTAAGTGACTTTAGAAACTTTACTTCTGACAATCTCAGAAATGAAGAAACAGAAATGTGCGATGCGTGCACGCTGAAACAGGTTTCTGGGAAAAGCTCCAAGTCAGCAAACTAATTGCATTGAGCTTTTCTCTAAAATTCTCCTGAGCTTCAGTCCTCCCACATGGAGAAAGTGGCATGACAAAAGTCCTCCTTCTAAAAACCAAGTGGGGGAAAAAATGAACTGTGCTTTCTGTTCAAAGGGGGGTGGAAAAAGCATCATCTGGGTTTGGAACCCATTAAATTGCATGCTTTAAATCAAATATACAAAGTATGCCTGGGAATGCTGCAGAAATACATTAATATATATTTACCAAAAAAAAATATTGAGAATGACTATATATATTAATGTTTATATATAAGTTCTGTGCTATCTATCTATCTTTCTCGCTCTCTGTATATACACACACACACACACACACACACACGGATCTGGTGCTTAGATTCTTTTTCTAACCACTGTCAGCCACTTCCTCTGTCTGCTGACGGTATATTTCATGGAGGGGCTTGGTCTTCCACGATGCATGCAATACTTACCAAAGTCAATGCCTGAGAATACTAAAACTGCACAAATACTACAAAGAAATGCCTAAAACATGTAATAATGGTATTGGGTGTCTGTGTGTCTGCAGATGTCTGTAATACTGCACATTGTCTCACGAAGTGATTGATATGCACTGCTGTCATCCGTGCTGCTATTAATAATCATTAGCTCGGTCATACACTGTTGTGGTTACTGGATAAGATGTACAAGAGCCATGTTCAGATGAATGAGTTATGAGAGTCTCTCGTGATCACGACCACAGGTCCAGGACTTCCAGGAAGACGCTGGATCCAGACTGCAACATCCTGCTGCACAGGGTTAATGATGTTCTGACCTCGGCGACTCGAAACTGCCTTTACAGTCACTGCTGGCAGGTTTAATGGTACTTTTGAAAAATTGAGTCATTTTCCCAAAAGCAGTAAATAAAATTAGTTGTACTCCTTTTACTATACTTTTTCCTAACAACTTGGAACGTGCAATGATGGACGAGATGTAGAACATATCCATGCTATAACATCAACCTATTTTAATCTATTTTTGAAAGCTTTTAAGGTGAAGTAGGAATTGCATCAGCACTGGACAACATCTCCAGGTCTCTGGCTACTTTACTTGTGTATTTAACATCAAGGCAATAAATCAACGAAGCGGATTATGTGTCAGAATTTTTTTTTTTATTATTATTATGCAGTTGCTGTAACTGTAGCACATGTTCCATTTTAACTCCAGCTGCCTCCTGCACTACACACATTGGCTGTGATGTCAGGTCTGTTCTAGTCCTGTCTCTTCCTCGGTGCTCTCATTAGTTTGTTATTAATGTGTTCACATGTTCTATACTTAGTCCTCACTGTAAAACTAGATAAGTTCAAAATACTCAACGTTTGTGGAAACTGATTACATCAAAATAATGCTAAGGCTACCTGGACGGCCTTCCCTATTGCGCAATCAAGGTCTTCTGTAGAAAGTGTCATAGTATCCATAAATGCTTTTTCTTTCCTGGTGTCTTTTTGGTTAGTTATATATTTTAAGAAGGTTTTGAGAAAGAGCCTGAAAGACTATGTCTGCATCGCTGGGTAAGGTCACATGACTCCTTCAAAAATAATAATTTAACGTCAGCTGTTTACTTAAATGGAGAGTGTTTCCTGTGCTGATCTTTGCCTGTGTGAAATGTTTATGATTATAGATTTACCTCTGACCTGCATTCTGACTACAATTCCTACTTTGTCCAAAACAGATATCTCACCCACACCTTAATTAGCAAGCTACAGTAGCTAGCACCTGTTATGTGCATTTATTTCTGTTTATATGCTGATGTACTAGCAGAGCTGTGAATAACAACCATCTGCAGTGAATTCGCTAAGGGGTAGCTTGAGTACAGTTGGTACACTTTCTGCTTTTTGCATTTCCACACAAAAACCAGTCACTGAAAATGTGATTTCTCATATATTTTTGCTTGTCTACTAAAAAAGTAATTATCAATAATATCTAGAAGCAGATCATACTTCCTACATAAACACAAGGAGCATTTCTGTACCATGGTGCAGTTGAAACACCCATCTGTAATCCTGTAAAAAAAATAGGGTTAGTAAAATGTAAAAAAAAAAAAATCTTCAAAACACAACCATTCTACAAAATACTTAATTTCAGTTTATTTTATTTATTGAGCAATGGTAAAAAAATAGTTCATTTGTAAAACACTGAACAGCAATTGCAAACAGCAATAACACAGATGTATGCCACAACTACACCACTAATACAAATAATAAGAGTAACCTAATAAACCATAAAAACAAAATGAATAATGATCATTCCATCATTCTCACCGTTCGAATAACTTCTTCCGTGGCACATAAACAGTTTTATCCAATGGTTGGAGGTGGTGTGTGCAATGTGGTGGAAAAGCCAAGAGGGACACCCCACATTCCCAACAGAAATTGATTGCTTCAGTTGATACATGGTAGGAGTGGTTGTCCATCACGAGCAGGACTTTGTTGTCTTCTATTGGTGAACAAAATTCTGGAGGACGCTTACAAAGTCCTGCTTCTGCATCCAGTCATTACGGTTGGCCATGCCAATTGAACCCCCTGATGATGGGGAGGTAGGAAAGAGGACGTTAAGGTTACCAAGGGCAATGCCTTCTGTTGCCATGGTAATGAGGACCCTCCACTCCACTGAAGTCATGCTCACCACTCTCCATTTGTAGCAACAATTTGTCCAGGATTCTGGACTGTTGAGACCTCTCATCCATCTTCCATCACTTCAAGTTTCCATCACTTCCCTCAACCCCATGCTTATAAAGAACTGTAGCCAGCTTGTTAAAAAAAGGACTCCACATTTGTTGGGTTGAAATGTGTAGCTTGATAAGCTTTTGCCTGAGGCCTTCTAATAGAAAGTTGTAGACTCCTTCTAATGAAATTCACGAACCAACTTTCACTTGCCGTGCCATTTTTTTCCATTTGAAAGAAAAAACAATCCATAAAAATGAGTCAGTACAACGGTCAAACTATGCACCTAAAACAATAAAGTAAATAACTTATTTGATAATTCAGTTGCACTGCAATGCAGCCCTTGCACCCTAGCCTGTAGGCCTTGTAACCCCACTTGAGCTATGGTAACAAGGGGAGTGCTCAACTCCTGTACCATGCTATTAATTGATTTTTTCCTTTTTTTTTTTAAGCACTCTTAAAGAGCTGCTGATATTCCCCGTTTGTGTTCTTAACTCTGAAATGAGGCATCCTGGAACAGGCATAGCACACACACAAACAAAAAAGCCTACAGGTTATGATTCAGTTGAATTTTGCTTGTTAGTCATCCTGTCCAAACATACATTTTTTTTTCTCTTTAAATAAGCTCTATAACTGCATACCTTATGAATATAACCAAATAGAAAGGGTATACCAACTGTACACATTTACCACCTCGCGTATTTCACAACATGCCGTAATATCCTTATATTCTTCATGTTGTCAATTATTAGCAGATGTTTCAAATATCAAATTCTGTTTTGTCTTTCCTGTTTTGTCAAAATATGATTCTGAACTTGTACTTTTAAACAAAATGCAATAGGAGGTACAGTTGGTACATAGTGTTTCAACTGTACCCCGCTGACCACCTCGCACATTTCTCCAGATCCTACAATAACCTTGAACAACAAAGTCATGAATATGTGAGTTTTTTAGAGCACAGAAATTCAGTTTAACAGTCATATAAAGGAGAAGAAACTGTTTAATGTCAAAGGGACATGGTGAAGTGAAAAACTTACCTGTGGGGGAAAAAATCTTCGCCGATGTCTTGGGACCGGACTGGCGCATGTACCTCGAATTTCCCACGATCAAAGAGGACGCTAATACGTATGTGCTGAGCAAAGCTCCCAGATCAGGCTTGTCACGAACGCAAGTCATTTAACATGTTTAAATGTCCTTCTGTTCCAACGGTGTGCCAGCACTGCTGTCACCATGGTTACCACACAAAAAGAGGCAAGCAAGTTTTTCACCATCTATCTTAAAAGGCTTTTTGTTGCTCAACCTTAGCTTCGGTGATGTGTTCTCGCTGAGTAAGTTATATAATGAAAGTTTTCAGTATAGAAGCTATAGAGAAGCACAAACTGTCCTAAGACATTCATCGTAAAAAAAAAAAAAAAAAAAAAAATTGAGAGAAGGAATCGAGTGTACTGCCAATTCGCTGACATCTTAGCAGCATTGTGGATGTCCCCAATTTAGCCGCTTGCTGGAGCAGTAAATTAATGCCTTTTTTTGGTAGATTGAAATTGCAATCTTATTTTTACTTGGCTGGTGATACTTGGTCAATGCTGGGGGAAAAAAAAAAACTGCACCTTGACAAATATGAATGTTCAGCTGCAATCTCCTTGAAGATAAAAGAGCGTAACATTTGCCAGCGAGATGCTAACTGTGTTTGACAAATGAGCCTTGTTCTCTGTGAAGGCTGGGAGTAGATCCACGCTGTGTGTGTAGAAAGGCCGCATTCGTAAAAGACACTAAGAGGAGATGAGATGTTCTCCTTTGATCAGACAAATCCGCAATATTTATCGTCTCTTCTTTCTGCTAGCATTTGAAAAGTTCAACCACATCTCTGACTTAATGAAAGTCTGAAGGACGATGCTAAACTCGGTTCCCTTTGCACAAAAGGGAGCATCTATTGATTATTAAACTGGCTGAATAGGATGTCGAAATGCCTGTGCAAAACCTTTTAAACCTTGAATAAGCATTTGAAAAGTTTTAGTGCATCAAGAAAACATGATCTGGACAAAACTAAGGATTGAAAGGCACATAGGGTTCAAAGGTGAGTCCATGATTATAGCACCATTGAATCTAAGAAAACATGTTGAACCTTCTCAGCCAACAATCCTTATATACAAGCTTTCTTTGCTCCATTTTGTAACAAGGTTGAGTTTCTAGCATAAAATCGGTAAATTCTATAAGTCAGATGTTCACCAGGAAATTGCATCATTCGAATCGTCTGTAGATCATCTGAAGAAAAATCAGATTTCTCATTCGTGTTTCTTTATTTTCATTGTGATATTGGCTTTGAAAGTACAATCCTGTTGCCCAAATACATGAAAGCTAATTAATCAGCAAAATCATGTTAAGAAAATTATTTTCATGTCCTTAATTAGCATGGATGCTGGTCAACCACATGATGTGATACTCTGCTTCAGAAAATTCGGATGATGCAACTTCCTGATGACCATGTGAAATATTTTAAAGGGGTGAATGTAATGACATTTTGAAGTATTTTAATAATTGCATTTCAAGGTACAGTGCAGTTGTAGTGAGCAGTGCCCAAGATTGGGTTGGTTTTAAGTGATTTCATCTGAAGCATGCATATAGTAGTTATACAATTTAGGTTGAAAACGTCAAATCTGTGTTTGTAAATCTCACATCAGTGTGACACAGAAGACCCCCCGATGAAGGAATAACCCTTAAAACAGCCAAGTTAACCTTTAGTCACACTGAGCAGGAAGAAATGAAGTATGTTTCTTTAAAGGTCAGGTGTCAGTGAGACAGATACTTGGTGCTTGGGAGAACTTTGATTGGGATAGTTTGACATTTGGGTCAGAGCACATATGCAGAAAAGTCCAGATAGCCTTCGTTTAGAAGTTTGAAATTTTGTATCCATGAGGTTTCCACACTTCGATCAGAACACTTAAGTCTTTACCTAGTATTGGATTTTTAGGGCAGGGCTTAATGCCAGGTTTAAGAATTACTTCCAAACCATGGGGCGTGGTTCAACTGGGCAATTCTATGAAGGGAAGTGGGCGGAGCTTCCAGGGTGTCCGTTAATATCGGAGAGTTAAAAACACGTCCAACTGTCAGTCATTTTTAAAGCATATTGTTCTTTTTGCATTATTCTGAGTGATCAAAATACACCGCTACATTATATTAAAACAGTTGCATAAGTGCCTGTGTCCACCAAATGCGTTTTTTGTTTTTTTTTACGCTAGCAACATCTGTTTTCTATACAAATTCTATGAAATTGAGCACCTTCAGCGCTGAACGTCCTCGGTGCAAAAACGCCCTCGATGTTCAGCTTTTTTTCCCCGCTAAGCTCGGGGTGCTTTCAACTGTTGCTTCTCTGTCACCATCCAATAAAAATCAGGAAGGCGTGGGATTTACAATATTAGCACTCAACAATGGAGGAGAAACTGATCCTGTCGCCGACAACCCAGTTATTTATGATCTAACACTGAAAGGTTTCCATGATCAATATTTGTATTTAGCTTTAGCTTTAGCTATACCTTCTTTATTAAATAGAGGCTTGATGTTCATAATTTAGAAATACAGAAGTTCTAGATTTTCTTTTTTTTTGTAACATAGCAACAATAAGCACTTGAAAAAAACACTCTGGAAATGAGGTGGGGAAAAAAACTAACAGTAACAACTTTTTTCTGCCATCAGAGAACATGAAACAGGATGTATACAGCACTGAGTGTGGATTCCTCCATGTCTGATGTGGACTGGGGTGCAGCTTTCTGAAGGACCTGGATCAGACCTCTGTACTACTCCTAGGCTTAAAAACAGCTTTCGCATTGCGCCAAATGTGTCAAAACTCTCAGGGCAAAGGGCCCCAAGTCCATTATTTTGAAAGAGGAAGATTAAGGCGCAGGATATTATATGACTAGCGTAATATCATGGCTGTTGTTTGCTGCAGTTCCACCATCTGAGATAAATCAGCCTCTGTAATTGATTCCTGCAGCCTCTGTATGTCACAGCATGGTGTTTTGATCAGAACCCATCAGGCTGGTCAGCAGAGATAACACTGCTGTGTGTCTGACAAACCGTTCCCTGTCTCCTGATTGGGATTTTGCAAGTAAACAATTTCATCTTTCCTGCCAGAAAGCTCAGTAGCGAGATCCAACAAAGGTATATTTCCATCAGAAGGGATGACGCAGATTGATGGCCATTCCCTCTATGTTAAGATTTCAAAATACACTGTAAAACAACTTTAGATGAATGAAAAAGTTAAGTTATTTAAGTAAGCACTTTAAAATGCAGTGCATGAGGAGCGACACTCGACTGGGGAAATTAATGAATTGATTTATTGATTTGTTTGTTTGTTTATTTACTTATTTATTCAAATTTCCTAGGTTCATACACAGTATGACATGTGGTGAAATGCTATTTTTGACTGTTCAGTGACATACAAAACAGAATTTACATAAAACAGAATTTGCTAGCGTGGAAGTACAAAAGAAAAATTAAAAATAAATGAAAAGGACATAAAAAAAAAAGATGGCAGAAAAAAAATGCACTAAATGAAGAATAAAGGACAGGTGTGCAACACAATTCTTTTTTCAGTTAATTTGTATAGCGCTTTTAACTACCGACATTGTCACAAATCAGCTTCACAGAAGTATATAAATACTGAATATAAACTTGTGAATATATATATATATATATATATATATATATATATATATATATATATATATATATAGTGAGAACG
>JAQQZR010000035.1:24155297-24176058 GCA_030068235.1 Notoglanidium macrostoma | reverse complement strand
AAGCATTCAGAGTTCCTTTCACTGGAACTAAGGGGCCAAGCCCAGCTCCTGAAAAACAACCCCACACCATAATCCCCTCTAATTCTGTCTCTCTCCAATTTTCTCTAATTTTCTGTCTCTCTCCATCTCTTCCTTCTCTCTTCCTCTGTCCATCTTTGTCTTACTGTCTCTCACCCTCTCTACCTTTCACCCTCTCATTCCCACTGTATTTCTGTTTCTCTGTCTTTCTGCCACTACTGCTTCTCTCTCGCTCTCTCTCTCTCTCTCTCTCTCACACACACACACACCACCTTTCTCCTAATTTCACATCTTGACCTCTCTATCTCCCAGTCTCTCAATCACTCTTTCGTCCTCTTACTCCGCCTCTACCATCTGTTCTTTTTTGATCCTCCCCTTTCCATCCTCTGTTACACTGTCTCTATCTTCTATCTCAATGCTTTGATTTTCTGAACTTCTGTCTTCATCTTTCTGCGTTTCTCCCATTTTATCCATCTCTCGCTCTCTCTCTCGCTCTCCACCGAGAGAAAATAAACCCATAAACCCATTATTCATGGTGAGTGCAGTAGCTCTCTCCTCATTTAGCCTCATATTCAGGAGGATTAGCGATATTATAGATATTATTAGTCTGATTGTTTAATACGTGACCTTTTCATAGGCAGCATGGAGGAAGTAACGCTACTTTAAAATCACATTCATAGCAGTCGTCTCAGATTCATTCATTCATTCATTTATTTATTTATTTATTTTGCTTTAAGGGTTTTTTACAGTGAGAATCATGAGTATTTTTGTTACTGTCTCCAAAATAATTTGGGCTGTATGAAAATAAAAAGAACAGTAAGCCTCATGTTAATCTCTTGCTCATGAATATAAACCTGTAATAAGCAGCAGGGATGTTCCAATCCCATTTTTTTCCTTCTTTCTGTTTTGATACTGCTATAATATTTTCATGCCATGATAATCATCTAATGTGTCACGGTAGTCACCTTCTGTATTATCCAAGGACACTTGATGCTCCCTGAAGTTTATCCAAAATGAGAGACTATTAAAGCTGTACTGTGTTTCCTCATGCTGTCTTCCGAATTAGATCTACTTCTGATCAGGAGCACAAAAGTCTCCCAAAAAAATGTTCGCTACGTAATCAGCCTCTTCCTAAATGGAACAAAGTACCGATATTTATTAATGCCCGAATGCTAAATATCACAATTTCTACCACGGTGTTGAACTTTTATTATTCTGATTGGTCAGTAGGTGCGGCCGCAAATCACAGGTTGTTCTAATGTGTTGTGGTTTCTATAGTAACAGCTCATTCACAGGGACTCGTACAGCCCGTCGTCTAAGACTAATCATAAACAGATTAGAAATGTTAAATGACAAAGTAGATTTGCGCAAGCAGGTGTTTATTTAACATTTATGAAACGAGACTCGAGTTTCAGTAACAGAGATAATACTGTAACTTTACGTCTTCTGACATTTTCATGTTTATGCTTTGCTTTTTTCTCATTTTTTGCTTTGCTTTGCTTTTTTTGCATTTGATGTCGTTTATAAGCTTTAAGAGAGAGAGAGAAAGGAGAGACTGTGAGCGAATGACTATTTATAGCGGCTGTAATGTAAGTGATGGACGGTCCACAACATTATACGTATTCAACCATATTCACTTTGTTACTAAGACATTAAAATGACCTGAGCATGACCTCCGGAGTATGAATATGATATTAGCCCCTTCAGATCCTGCGTGCATCAACAGGTAGATGGAACAGAAAAGACTTGGGTGTTAAAGCCCTAACCCTAACTCTAACCCTAATGCTCTGATCAGAATACATACAGAATACAGAATACAAGAATCAATGACAAACAGGCCTTGTAGTATGACATAATCAAAGAACAGGACGCCCCACGACACCCCAACAAAAAGTCAGAATTGTTTGTATTTTCTCGTCAACTCTTACGACGTGTTCTTTGACCGTGCTCTGTAGCCATGATTGACAATTTCTTGACCCTCCTCACCAACGACACGCAAGGACGTGAATGATGATGGTCGGGGTCAGACTTGTAGGATGTATGGCTCTATGATTGCATAATCTGTCAAGGGGACCATTGTGAGAGACAATAATATCATGTAGTCTGATCCCGGCATTACTGAGCTTTACTATTCCGCCAAATTAACTATAAACTAAAAACTATAAACGGATAAAATATGGCATGACATCCTTTAATAAATAGATTATTGTCATTGTTGGCCATTTGTTGTGGTATAAGAGGAAAAAAACGTATTTGAAAACAGTAACTTCATCACATCGTGTTATTGTTTGGTTTGGTTTGGATTTCGTAAGAAGTGGAACAAACCCTAACAATGCTCATAAGCTTTTTTCCATTAACCTTCATAACGTTTCATTGTAATGAGTAATGACAACTTCCATCATGTATGCAGGTGAAATACTCAACATGTCACATCAGCCAGAAAATATGTAAGAGGATCAGATTACAGGGAATCCAATACATTAGGTCAATAATCACTTATGACCAGTTAATCCCTGCACTTGTTTTACTCACTGCACAGTTAGGCTCATAATTATTATGCTGGCCTTAACACCATGTTAAAGGACATCCAGAATGTTCTGGACGCGGAATAAAGAAATGATTCCGCTCTGCTTTGCTGCAGGCCTGGCGTGGCGCAGGATGGGCCGTCTCCTGGGAGTGAGCTGCATGCTCCTGCTCGCCCTGACCGCCTCCGTGTCTTCAGCCTCCCTCGTTCCCGACGACTACGCAGCCGACGAGGCTGAGCGCAACACCAACGACGTGCTGTTCGACGACTACCGCGGGAAAGGCTGCGTGGACGACAGCGGCTTCGTCTACAAGCTCGGCGAGCGCTTCTTCCCCGGTCACTCGAACTGCCCGTGCGTGTGCACCGAGGATGGACCTGTGTGCGACCAGCCCGAGTGCCCCAAAATCCACCCCAAGTGCACCAAGGTGGAGCACAACGGCTGCTGCCCCGAGTGCAAAGAGCTCAAGAACTTTTGCGAGTACAGGGGCAAGACGTACAAAATACTGGAGGAGTTCAAGGTGAGATGCTGGAATTGGTTCTTTTCAAATTTTCGTGTCTTGCTTATTTTTAAAAATCTCAGTTTACAATCTGCTTGATTTTGTATTCTAGATGGTCCATTTGAACACTTTGCTTTATCAAAATGACCATTGTAATGGTCACCAATGGACACAGAGATTTTGCCATGTATATAGCAACACTTTCTAACACTCAAGGTTGTCTTCCATAGTTTAAGGGCCATGGCAATAAAGTATCTGCCCCATCGATGTCAGTCTGGTCTTTGGCACTACCAGCAAACCAGAATTAGTGGATCTGATAGTAGCAGCTCAGAGGGATACGGTGGGGTCATGCTGGAGGCCATGTAGTGCTTTGGAAGTGAGAAGTAGGACCTTGTATTCACTTCCTTGTGAAACAGGTAGCTGATGGAGTATGGGTGTAACGTATCCTGAACGTTTTTATGAGTGAAAACTGCAAGCGTTTAAGTGTGAGGTTCTGAAAGCATGAACCAGCATCCTTCAAGCTAACCGTGGGTCAAAGTGTTACAGAGCTTATAAAAAGCAATCTTTTTGAGTGACCTGATGTAAAATGTGTTTTCAAAGATTTCCGTGAGATTTCCTGAGGGTTTCCTGAGCAGAGACAAGTAAGATTTCTGGTTTGCCAGGGTTCAGAAAATTGGTGTCCATCTGTGATTTTGTATTATAAAATATAAAGAGGAGGAGCTGTGGTGAATCTTGGTGTACTGTGATAAATGTGAGTGTCATCTGCGTACACTGGAAGCTAAGACGAATGAGCGGGCTAAGGGAACGCCTATATAGTGAAAAGAAGCAGACCAAGGGCAGATCCTTAAGGGGCACCTTGTCTGACGGGGCAGTAGAGGATTCGTGATTACCAATGGTTACAAAGTGGTGTCTATGTATCTGAATGGTGAGACGCTGAACAAACATTGGTCAGTCCAGAAATACCTATCAAAGAAAGATGGAAGAGCAGGGTGTCCAAAAAAAGTGTCAAAATCTGTGCTGAGATCTAACAGAATGAGAATAAAAAAAAGCACCAGCATCAGCCAACAGGAGTTCATTAGTGACTCTTAGAAGGGCAGTCGCAGTACAATGAAAAGGGTGGAACGCTGATTAAAGAGGTTTGAGGGTTGGAGGTGAGATTCTGGTTCTCTGGTTTAGTCGCACTTCCCCAACATGCCAGTGGGTAGATTGGTGACCCCAAATTGGTGTAATTGTGTGTCCCATTCAGGATAAAGTACTGATACACACTCAGTGTTTGTGGGAGAGGCTCCAGATCCACCGCAACCATGAAGCAGTTCATGAAGACATTTAAGTCCATTTTATAGCTCCATCAAACTCAAATCCCCCGAAGAAGCTCTATCTGTGCACATCCAGGCATCTGAACACAATGGGAAAATGTAACCTCCAGCTGTATTAACATGAAACACTTAAAACTGATAAATTAAGGGAAAAAACACACTCCTAGTATTTCTATTCTTTAATAATAGACGTTAGCATATAATTAAGCCTAATGCAGGTCCTGAAAATGGTCCAGACACTTGAGCCTACCTGATTAAATCGAGTCAATTGGAAGTGTGGCGTCGGTGCCGTGTGACTTGGGCAATCACCACACTGTCAGACTAACATCACGTCGCCCTTGTGCCCACGTGTGAAGCCTATCTAATGCTCATCCATCACGTAAAAAGCAGCTCTATCGTGTCCATGCAATGAGCAACAATTCGCCTGACACGGTAATCCATTTGCCTTCTATCAGTGTATCAGTGAGCATATTTCTCCTTGTTTTAAATTTAGCTTGTTTATATTGATCTCATCGAGATGGCAACCAATCAATCACGCACAGAAGCACTCGACGTATCTAAAGAGGCCTGTCAGTCTCGAACACATGCCTCAGCATTCAGCCTAGCTTTGATGAACGGTTTTCCAATCTGCCAGAACACTCTTCAGAAGTCCTTGTTCATGCATTAATGCCTCGTGAATGAATAAGCTAAGAGCATCCTCCTTCTACTTTGCAGGACTTTCTCTTCTCATTAATGGCATTTCCATCTTCACGTTGCCTAAAATCAAAGCGCCGTATTCATATTCAGAGTCTGCAACTTAAGTCCAACATTTATATCATTATTTACATGGGGGAAGTTTCTCTTATTCAGAACTGAGTGCTTAGGATGATTTTCTGAGCTGTCCATTCGCATTGTTAAAATCGCCTGCGTGGAGTCCAGGAGACTTCAGGAAGAACCAAACTAAACGTGAAACTTGTCACGTGTACATCCTGTAATTGTGGTCCAGTGCAACATAGATTAACAGCAATGAGAAATATTGAAACAGGCGTGAATGTGGGGTGAATATATAATATGGACACAATAACCAACCATGATGATATTGAGCACGTTATGTTCATTTGAAAGACATAAATCCTCCGTAAAGCGTTTATGAAAGCCCTGAAGTGCAAGGTGTAATGTTTTTCAAGTGCTCTGTCATTTATTTAAATTAGCAACTCGTTATTTCAAGACCTTGCTGAGGCTAAGTGTGTCAAAATTACTAATTAGGCTAAGTGTGTCAAAAGAACGAGTGACTAGGTCGTTCTTATTACGTTACAAAATAGCAATCGGAATTGTCGAAATGACATTTTTACATTTTAACATTTCATTTAAGATAACAAGATATGTTGAACTGTTGAGTTATTAAGTCAAAATAAGCAGATACAAGGTCAAAACCCAGACTAAGACAGCGAAAATAACTAGTCGTAAATCGGAGTAACGACTTGGTAAGCCAAAATAATGAGATACGAAGTCAAAATGACAAAATACTATGTCACGATAACAACTTAAGTCAAAATAACGACTTTGTAAGTCACTCAGGAGATATTTAGTCAAAATAACGAGCTATTGAGTCAAAATAATTACATTGTAAGTTAAAATAATGACTTTGTAAGTCAAAATAACAAGATAATGTCTTGAAATGACGAGATACTAAGTCACAATAATGCTCTGCCACGTAAAATTCACTCATTTTGGCCACTCATATTAGCCATTTACACTGGTTACATTAGACTGGTGATGGATTGTCCAAGGAGATCTTTGTCTGTCCAAGTAGTATCTTCTCCATAAATCCCTTTCGAAAAACTTCCGACTTTACTCTGCCTCCGTGAGCTCAATATCCATGTTAAGACCTTACGAGTGTACCACAGGTGACGTCTGGATGAAGTCTCTGGAACGGATAATCTTCATGCCGGATCTCTTCAACACCCAAGCTGGAATGTGATTTTAAATGATGTAAATGTTGTAAGAATTCATCAGCTGCAGGAAGGAGCGACGCTTGATCCACGTCAGTGATCACTAGCTCCTGTTTCCACAGGCTTAATCCACCACTCCTGCTCTAAGATAATCCATCTGCATGATTAACCGCTCTATCAGCTCTGTTAGATTAGACCTGGAACTGAAGAAAGGAGTCCAGCAACAGGGTTAGTGAGCACATATCCGAGTAAATAAACACCACTTCTCAGTATTATAGTACTGATTGTGTTGTGTAGTCGGAAACCTTGTCCTGGTCGGTTATCAGAAAGATTAAAAGGGCGACAGCTTGAACGCCCTGCTACAGAATGTTTCTTTTATAACACAACTGCGTACTCTTTCTCTGCATAAATGAAGGAAAACGGAGGCGTTCATGCTTTGTAACAGGACAAGCTGCGTTCTTTTTTGTCTTCAAGAAAGACGGATGAAGGCATGACTGTTTAGTGCCGCTGTGAATGGATAAAAACTAAAAGTTGTCTTGTTTTTTTTTTGTTTTTGTTTTTTTTACAATAAATCTAAATGAAAACACTGTAAATGTTGGCGGATCGCTGTGAGGGTCGAGGAATAAAAGGTTCCAGAGCATGCTGTTGTAGGAAAAATAATCAGTTTTGAAATGTGAAGGGTAACGCCGCTTCATCGCATCGCTCGCTGTGGATTCTTTTCCTATAGCAGCATGACACGGACTCTTCTATTCCTTATAGATTGAAATACCATGTGGCAGCGGCTAATCTGAAGGGGAAATTCGTGCAAATTGATTGTATATAAAACAATGTCATGTCCAAACATCACAAGCTAATCACATCATTACGTCAAATATGGATCAAAAGAATACTAAATCCAACATTCCAGGCAAAGACATTCGATACCGATACACACTATCAATAATCTTGTTTATTTTCCTGACATGGATGACACGGAGTGTTTTATTCCTAAGTTAACTTTGCTATCGTGAATGAAAAATGCCAAGTTAATATTTCATACTGACAGAATTTCCCTTGACATGACACAGGATTTCATCTAAAACAAGAAACTATATGATATTGCGTATGCTCAAATATTAAAGATGCTGACTAGCGCTGCACGTTCATGCATTATTAACATGTCTGTAGTAGCTTTACAAAAACCTGGCACAAGGAAAGATTTCTACATGTGACCCGGGAGTGAAACTCAGCCATGTGGGTTTTTGTCATAACATGGCGTCCTTTAATGCATTCCGGATGGAATAATGTGAAGAGAAAAAGCCGGAGGGAAGTCGGAAATGGAGTTTCACTCTGTGATCCAGTACACAACGTACACACAAATATACAACAGCTAGTGCAAGGTTCAGTGTCTGCTCAGATTACTTATTTATATGGCGTAAATTTCACTTCATCAACATTAAATGTAACTAATTTCACGAGGCAAGAGACGTTTCCCAAAGTTAATGAGCCTCTTGGCAATCACTGAGGGAGAACTTTCATTTCTTTAAGTGCTTCTTTCCCCTGTGCTGAATGATCTAACAGAAAATTTTACTTCTTTCAAAATTATAATCCTTGATCAAAGTGACACGTTTGATCAGGTTAATATTTCAGCTTTGGCACTAACAGCTGCTAATTTTTCACCATGTTACTGGATCTGAGTGACATTTGCATGATAAACAGCTGAAGGTCATGCTGTAATTTGTGTTTATGCGTGAAAATAAAAGAAAATTCTAAGGAGTACGGCTCTATTCGAAGACATCCTTTCTGCAGTAGAATTTGTTTTGGATGCAAAGGAGTGGGCGGGGCTTATATTTGCCATCGTTAACATCAGGTCACGAAACTGTGCTTGTTGTAACGTCTTACAAAAAGACACCGTTTACACTCGGTATTAAAATGGGCGATCTGATCACAACTGGACGGCGCTAAATACAAATGTAAACGACCTCCAAGACGCATTCGCTCAAACCGCTTGCCGAGGTGGCCTGGGACGCATTTAACCACATAACTTCTGTAGTGTAAACGCTAACGCGTCCCGATACGGACATCATACCAGTGCGACACGCTAGAAAAAAATGGAAAGGGTGTTTGTGTGATTGATGAGCTACTAGTACAAACATTTCCACGTTGTAACCAAAATGGCTTCCGTTTCTGCTTCCGGCTCGTCCGCTATAACAGCAGCGGTGCTTATTTTACACCCGCGTGTCTGCAGGAACTCCTGAAAATGAGCATGAATGCCAAAATGGATGTTCATCATATATGTCAGCAATGCAGAGCTGCTTTTAGTGAGCGGGCGCAAGGTGTCAGACCGTCTGCTTCATCATACATTAACAACTACGGAGGTCAGAAAATACCTAGCAATAAAATCCACTAACTTCTGATCTCAAACACGTTAAGAAGGCAAGACGTTCCACTAATGAACTTTTGACACACCTGTTAACTGAAAATCGTTCCACGGAGCTGGTTAAGATAACGCAGATAGTCTGCAAAGCTTCATCAGGGTAAACACTGGCTAGTTTGAAGAATCAAAAATATAAAAAAAAAGCACTTTTTTTGTTCATCACATAAATCCATATTTGTTTCATAAGTGTCTTTTGATGTCTTCAGTATTGTTCTACAGTGTAAAATAAAGAAACACCTATGAATGAGTAGGGGTGTGCAAACTTTTGACTGGTACGGTCAAACTGTGAAATTAACTTTTTCTTCTGTTACGTTTTGATATAAGTTGGGGTTTTTTTTGTTTGTTTCTTCCTGTAATGTTTTGAATCAAAATGTTAATAAAATCTTTAGCATCACAGATATATCTTATTAAAATATTAAATCTCAAACCCGAATAAAATATTTAAACCCACATCGGCAGAGGCATTTTTAACAAGGCTTTTAGCCGGCTAACAAGAAGGCTGCATTAAATAATTAGCTTGGGCAGTGTGGCCAAGTACAGGACTGTTTTGCTAATTAGGGGCTTTGGGATCAACTCCCTCAATCTAACACGTAATTCATCCCATGGTGTAAAGCGTGAGGCTGATTAGCTGTGTATTATCATGCATGCCGTGGTTTTAGCATTTTCCCTCATAACCCGATGCAGATCTTCTGGAACCTGGATTGGGACTTGATCCCAGCTCTGATTATCTTAAAAAAAAAGTAGAACAGAATCAAAAACTCCAGAAAAGAATCATGAACAATAGCAGGTTGGGGTTGTTTTTGGTTTCGGCGCAGGGTAAAGGGGCGTGTCCACAATGATAAAACCTGATGCCTGCTGAAGACTTCAAATGTATTCGAAACAACCTTTCAACTCCAGTTCCTGTTCGGAACGTTAACATTTCTCAAGAGTTGCGATTTCAGCACGGTTGTACGTTTACATATTTTAGGTACATTTACGTTTCTGTTCACGTTGCTATAAAAAAAACAAATAAAAATGCAGGACGCGCGTTGGATGGGCGAATTTCTTTTAGCGGATTTCATTCAAATGATACATTATTACGTTTTATTAATTCCAAGAAAAAGATGTAAACCCACTGAAAAGCTTCTGTCTTAATGAGCGCCATGTTTTCCATCCTCAGACTTGAGGTAGGAAGTGGGAAAATACAGAATTCGTAGTTTTCCTGAATGCGGTACGTATTCCTATAGAGAGGCATTGAATCATGTCCTGATTGAATTTTTGCATTGAGTGTCGCTCTAAATCTGGCGGATTTTGAAAGCGGTGTTGTCCGACATGCGTCGTCTCATGTGCTTCAACAGCTAAAAAAAAAACAGTGGACAAAGTAAGTGGTTTTGAATAAGAAATAGATTTTATTGGCCACAAATTTGGTGGAGTCACAGAATACGTCTTCTATTATTCCCCAATAGTACGTCATTCCAAAAAGCTTAAACAAATTTTTGTGTATACAGTATGTTGATATTTTAGCAGCATCATGACATATTGCTGATTCTGGCGCCAGTTACTTTACAGGAATCGTCATAGGTATTAATACTCATCCTTCTGAACCACTGACTGGTAAGGCTGAAAATCAGATCTGTACAGAATCAAGATCTCCTCTAACTCCGTCATCACCATTCACACAAGTGCATGCTAGAGATTGCGCTGGACTAAATCATTTACCAGTCGTTGCCGTGGGAACGTCAACCGGTCAAAGTGGTGGAAAATAACAGCAGGTAGCCGGCAGAGGAATCAGGAAAGTTAATTTTGCTAGTGGAAAATGATTTCAGACTGGAGGACACTACAGTCAGCTGTGCATTGTGTAAGACTAGGATGAGAGTAAGGATAAGAATGTTTTTATCGTCATTCTAGAAAACGTTGAAATGGAATGAAATGAGGTACTCGGGTCCCGGTTTAGGCATAGCAATAAAAAAAAAAAAAAATGGAAATAATACAATTAAGAAAACAGGACACCATTAAAATAAAATCAGCAAATACGTATATAAAAATGAGTGTAATGAGCGGAGTGAGATGATAGGGAAGACTTCATCCGGTAAACGCAAAATCCGTAAAGAAAACAAGACAAAATGTAGTAGATAGGACAGGTGCACAAGAGACTTCTTTTTCTTTCGCATCACACAGTGTAAAGTGCAGAGGTGTGTGTGTGTGCGACACAAAAGAATTCCTCCTGCAGTTAATGATGTTATCCTTTGAAACTACAGAATTATTAGATAAAGTCCTCACGTGGTGGCATAGTGAAGTCCGAATTGTGTTTCATATTGTTTCCGGATGCCACTGAGGCTGGACCTGATCTACCAGGAGATTCAACGTTCCAGTCATTATCAGCTGTAAAACCTTCCAGAAGCTGCTACACACTCGGAATCATCCATCCAGGCCAGGCTGCGAGAAACGAGCGTCCGTGCTGCGTGCGCTGCGTTTCAGAACCAACAGTTTCAGCAGAGCTGCCCGTACATGGCCATTTCAAGAACAACCTTGTTTATTTTCACTTTTGCACACATATTGGGCTGATTTATTGGTTTCCATCATTGCCAGCGCAGGCTAAAGAAGCATTGAAGCTGGGATTCTAAACTGAAATGCTTTCGTTGCTATTGTTAATAAGCATTCAACGACACTAATGAAATAGTAGCAATGTGATGAATTGGATTTTGCTTTAACTATGAAAAGTGACTATTTGACTATTTTAATTACCTAGGAAATGATGCTTTTCAGATGTCCAGATTTTCAAGAAATCAGTTAATATATTTAAGGAGTCACTGCCAGTACTTCCTACCTTCCTGAGCTCTTATCTCTCTTTATAAAGGAAGCTGAAACACCTACTCTGTTTGCCTTCTCACCCGCTTCTATCTGCACAAACATAATTCAGTGTTTCTCTATGACTTTTATATGCCTCTACATCAAACCCAGCAGGAATGCCGAACCTCCAGCACAAAGCGGAGATGAGAATACGTTTCTGATTCGTCCATTTTGCAGACGGTCTGTGGCAGGGATTATGTATGCCGGGGGTATCGTCTGCTCATTTGTGTCAAGACAGAATGCCAATCTGTCTTTTTGAATCAGGCACAGAGAGTGGCAAGGTCCAGCTGTGAGACGGGAAACAAAACGGCGTTACGGATCTCGAGAACGTCTCCAATTAAGACGAGCCGACAGGGTAACCTTTGGCGAGGGCCAAACTGGCATTTCCTTTGCCATATCTCGTCCAGGGCCAGGCTGAAAAAGAAAATGCTTGTAGGCTTCTGATGTACCAGTGATCACTGCAGATTACTGCGGCGGAAGGGAAATTTAATCCAAGACACAATTCCAGTAAAACTCTGTATTTTTTGAAGGGTCAGGAAAGGCCAAGCGTTCATTTACAGTAATGCTGATGATAGAAGTCAAATTATGATATATGATATCCAGTTGCATTGGAACTTGTTAAAATCACGTCTTTTTTCAGTATAACTTGACTATAGACTTAAAGCTACACTCTTGGAACAAATGGGTTCTCTACAAATGCTGTTTTTTTTTCCTTTTTCTAATACGCAGTATTCATTGCAGGCTTATGTAATTCATTCATTCATCTTCAGTAAGTACTTAATGTTGGTCAGGGTCATGATGGACCCAGAGCCACTACTGGGAGCGCTGGGAGCATGAGGGACAGTTTATCACAGCGAATATACACACACTTATACACAATTTGGAGTAGCCAATCCATCTACCAAAATTTTAATGTCAAAGAAAAAATTAGAAATATCGCAGTATTAACTAGGACACTTGGGGGGGGGGGGGGGGATATCCAGTGTGCAGCATGGAAATCTAATTGGCCAGGCTAAAAAAATGGGAGCTACGTCACATGGTGAGAGAGTTAGCTAGTTAAGCGCATTGATACAGACATACAAACACAAAGAATATAAAATTCCGCTATAGAGTGTGACTTTGATATTGTTGCGAATCATAGAGTTATGTAATGACCTAGAGGTGCTTCATTTTTGCTTGATTCTGTCAGCGCTTTTCTACATGTTTTCTTGAAAATGTTGTCAGTTGTCCGTGTACGCTAACTAATCCGACTAATAAAAGACGCTCGGCCTCTTCAACCAAACTTTTATTAAAGTTGCATCTAAATGCACCATGTGCACAGACAGCTGGGAAGACAAAATGGACAGGCAGTGGAAGTTATTTTACTGTAACTCACTTCTATGCCAGTAAAAATATTTAATAATATGTAATATTAAGAAGAATAGGTGAGGGCTAAAGTCGATCAAGTTGAGTCTTCTTAAGCGTAAATTTACACGCACGCACTCTGGAGCACGAGGAAGATACGAATGTTTTTCCGGAATTACGGGAATTTCATGACCGGAGTAAACCCTTTGAGACACGATTGAGAAATAAATCAGTTCCTATGCAGCTTAATACCTGAGGCTCAGTGCAGCAGCTGTTGGGATTCAGAACCAGGGTTTGCTTAGTACATTTTATTTAAATTTGCATATCACAATAAAGTCACCGAGCGAGTAGGGGAAATGTCAGGATATCAGTAGCGGGAATGTGAATTTGTTGAACGAATGAAATTTTTGCGTCACCTTCCCGAATCCCCTTCCTGTGTCTATATATCTGAATAATTTTATTGTAGTAATTATCGTAGAAGTCAGTGTTAGTGGGCTCAAATCTCTGTTTGTTCGGTATTTACTTGTTAAAGTGTTATGTCACTGAGGAGTCCCGGTGGAGCCACTTAACACCTGGCCAGCTGCAGTGAGTAGCCTGAAGCTTCGGGGAGAGTACGGCTCCCCAAGCCTGTGAGCCAAGGCTAGGACGTGAGCTCTAAATGATCACAGCCAAGCTCGTGGGATCTCCAGACTGAAAGCGGTGGTGATTAGAGTCGATGTGCATCTCGCAGCACCTCCACCCACAGAAGAAAACGAGACACTGCGTATAGATTTACAGCTCGGGGCCTCGGGGCATTCATGCGCCGGCTGAGTCGGATAACTCTGCCGTTCTCGAGGGTTACCGCCTAATTTTCTACACTTGCGAAGTTCAGCTTCCATGCGTAGATGGCTGAGCTTCGCATGAATGATTTTTCAATCAAGCGACGCGTCCATACCAACACACGGACTTCAATACGGAGCACAGGACGATTCGTAACAAAAAAAAGATGGCCAGAAATAAAGCTTAATGAGGAGGCTGATGAATTACACCTGAGTGAGATGATGGATGGCTCCATGCTCGGCTTAAATGTCAGCGTCCATATCGTACACACAAACCCGCACGAACACACCCACACGCTGCCTCTTTCTTCTTACCTTTTTATTATCTCATTTGTAAAACCCACACACACACACTCTCTCTCTCTCTCTCTCTCACACACACACACACACACATTGTGTTTGAGTCACTACTTACTGCATAGATACCTTCCAGAGAAACACCTATAAAAAGCACCTGAAATTAAATGCTCCAAATGGTGTTCCAGTCCAGTCGCCTGAAGAAACGTTTTAATTTCACACGCCGATGAGAATCAAACAAGTAGGCCAACACCAAAACTGGAGCTGTGAACTGGTTTCGATGAGTTAAAATCCCCAGCTACCTGTAAAACAAAATAAAGTAAGTCAGAGACTAAACACAGTCATGACATAGAGCTCGGAGTATAACAAAACACCGCTATCACAATGTATTAATACAGGATACATTTCTCGGGGTGGCCGATATTATAATATCACAGCGTTATGATTCATGATCTGTATACATGATAGTATATAGTTTTCCTAACAAACTGTCTACCAAACAGCAATGTACGTGGAAAAATAAAGGCTCGATACAAAGTTTTAGCGTCAAATCAGTTGCTTTCATTCAAGACATGTTGTAAATAAAATTAAAAAATTGCCACCGTTTATCACAATATCAATATGTGACAAAAGAAAACGTTCACCAAAAGTATTGCTCTTTGATAGCAAACATATATTGTATCACAGAGGGAAAACGAAAATAAGCAAAAATTTGTTTGATGACAAATGCAGAAGTACATTTAAGTAGAAAAATAAATTTTTAAATAAAAAAAACAACATGAAAAAGTAGTTTTTTCGTAGGATCTGTCAGTGGAGGTGTTTGCAAATGCAGAATTGTGATTTATTTAAATAAACACAATCAAAACTATCACTATAAGAACAAGAAGCATGGACATGCAAGTAAACCCCAGACTCTATTAGCATTAAATCTGCTTCATCCAGAGTTTGCCATATAAAATAATGTACAAAATTAGAAAAGTCATAGTCATACTAGCAATATTATAGAAAATTGTCTTGTGGCATATTTTATAAATCTGTACATCATATTTTCCATACGACTCTACTAAAACTGCTTCTCGTAATCTGACTCCACTAGTGTCTTGGTGCTTTGTGAACAAAGTTTCAGGTATGCAAAAAATTGTGATATACAGTATTGATATCATAATGATTTCTATAGGAATCGCAATATGATATTTTTGCCTGCTATCCCAGTGATGTTGAATTCTGGATTCTGATTGGTCAGAAGGTGTAGCTGCAATCCACATGTTTATATTAATGCACGTTTTTGGAGAAACAGCTCATTCACAGGGAATCAGATAGCAGATATTCTTAATAATTTACATAATAAATTTGAGTAAAAAGGTGTGTAAAACAAACACGCTTTATATCATGATCACCAACCTCAGCTTTTTTTCTTATTTAATCAAGCCTGAGTTTTAGTCTTAAAGCCTTACAGTACTAAGATTACTGAAAAATGGTGGAACAAGCATCATATAGAACCCCCTCTCTATTAGTTATGTCCCAGTGCTTTTGGGAACTAAATGTAGCTAGCTAACATTAGCAAACACGGGACGTTTTGTTATTACGGTTTGCCGGTGGGAAACAGGGCCATCTAATGATCTGAGCATGTTAAGATTCACTTAGGAGGCTCAACCTCAGGAACGTCTGCTGCACCAGACAGGCGACCTCATTTTTTATAGCACTTAGTTTAAATCTGTACCAATCTCTCACCACTATAGAGTCAAAACAGCAGTGCACAGATCACGAATCAATTAGAGATGCTTCCCACGGCTGCACTCCTCTTTCATTTTCCAGAGTCAGAAACAGAGAACAGTAGATATTGTCGCACAGTGATCGTAAATTAACCTGCTCTTGCAGTAAATTAAGTTGTCTGCATTGTTAGAGGACTGGATTAGAGCTTCTTTTCCTGTTTAAAAGTTTTCCCCAGCACTCATCTCACTGCTACAGAAGTGTCCCAGTTTGGAATTAGTTCCCCATATACAGGATTAGACTGGGGCGACCTGATGCCCTCAGGGAATACCAGCCATTTTGCATTATTAAGTGTGTTCTGCTTACAGCATGTCTTAGCCAAGTAGCTTGATGATTACTTCACAAATTGGTTTGGGAGTGGCTGAAATGAGGAGTGAAACATTGAGCACGGTTCTCATCGGGACCGAAATGAGAGCAAAATTACTCAGTGCAGGAGGATGTGTAATAAAGTAATAAAGTGTAGGAGTTCATATTGGTTATATCAGTTATGACATTGACTGATGATTTGATTTCAGAATGATTGTAAATGTAATATGGGACTTAATATAAAACCTAGTGGATGGCAGTTGGAATCTTCTGGGTTCTTCTGGAGCATGGTGATGGCAGCAGCATCATGATTCCACTGGTTCTTTGACTAATGTCCTCCATTCCTGGTCACTGACTTTTGGTGGACAGCTTCCTCTTGGCCAGTGGTTCTCACAGTGTAGTCTGTGAAGTATGGTGGTGGTAGCATCATGTTTTGAGTTACCCTTCATGTCTTGGTTCTCTGGTCAATGTCGCTTTACCTGTTGACTAGCTTTTTGTGGATGCCTTCCTCTTGGGCAGTGTTTCTTAAAATCAAGGCTGGGAACATGGTGGTGGAAACATTGTATTAGAAGTTACCCTTAGGCTCTTGGTTCACTGACTAATGCCAGCCTTACCTGGTCTCTAACTTTTGGTAGATTGCTGCCTCTTGGCCAGTGGTTCTCAAAGTGGGGTCTGGAGACCTGCAGTGATTCGGGAAAATAGCCAGGGGGTTTGTGATTTTGTTACAGTGATGGAAATCACAACCCACCATTATCAAATTTTGGTCATTATTGGGTTTATATAGTTATTAGCCTATTGGACAGGTCACTTAAATTGAATAGGTTTAATCCAAAACTCAATACCTGAAAAACAATTAGGTCTATAAAAAGGTTCTTTGTGTTCTGTGAGGGAAACGTTTAGGAATTAAAAGCTCAATTGCGCCAATAAATAAATAAATAAATATTTAAGTAGTTGGATATTGTTCAATAAGTCTGTAATAAAGGGGTTTGGGGAACAGGTGAAGGGGTCACTGGTTGCAAAAACTGATCTAAAGCAAGACTTAACTGATCTAAAGCAAAAGTTGTGCAACTGTAATGAGTGTGGGGATTATCTGGATTCCGAGTTCTACGCAGCTTTGTACTATATGGTAGGTATGCGCAATATTCAGTGCAAGTACAGAATTATCAGCAATCTTTAACAAGAATGAGCAAAAATAAAATTTTTATGCAATGACTGATATTTTAATCTTAATAAAAAAAAGTTCACTTACATAGTCTTGTGGTACGTAGAGAGATAATCAAAAAGACTGAAATGTTTAAATGATATAAAATTGAAAGTAACTTGTTCAGAATTTTCCAAAATCTCTTCTGTTTGAAGACTTTAACATCGAGTGGAACAGCATGGACTCTTCTTTCTGTAAAAAGCCATATGTACGTTTACACACAAGCCTTCAAGATTTTAAGGGAATCGAGGGAAAAGCCTCACCACACCTATTTACTTTATCTATTTGTTTCATTCCTGCTCATTTTCCTGATCAATGATTTGCTGTTTAGACCATTAAAAGCTTCATGTTTTGCAATATTGGGTTTGCCAATTTTGTTGCCCAGGAGTGTGTAAACTACAATGTTGAAATTGTATTAAAAAAGCACATTTTCTGTATATCCATTACTTGACTTGTGCAAGCTTTAATGTTGGTGATGGATGACAAAAGTGCTTTGCATGCCTAACCCATGTTCAACCCCAAAATTGGTCAAAGGTAAGAATAAAGTTTCTGGAGACTGAGAGTAAATCTAAAATAGAACAACGACTGTCCACCAAAAGGTTCGACAAATGCCAGTGACGATTTAAGGAGGGAACTAGCCAGAAATTCTCACCAAATAAAATAACCTTTTTGCACATGTTTTCTGAGACTTCAATATGCTTTTTGAGAAACTCCAAACAAGCGTGAAGCCCAGCTTTTGGAGGGTCCAAGCTACGTCTGTCCTGCGAACAGATTCTCTCATCTTTGCTGTGGCTCTCGTTCAGCTCCTTCAGAGTTATGTTTGGCCTCTTGCCTGCTCCTTTGACTCAGTCATTGAATTTTGTCGGATGACCTCCTCGAGGCAGAGTTATGGTTGTGCCATTCTCTTTCCAGTTTTTAAATAATGGATTTAACATCAATCCATGCATGTGCATTGTTTTCTTTATAACCTGATCCTGACTGATATATTTACAGAACTTTGTCCTGGACATGTTTTGATAGTTTCTTTTTCATCAGGAAGGTCATTGTTTAGGTACGTTCTAGGGATGTTCTAGGGATAAAACATTGTTATATCGATTATTGTTTCGCACATTATTTATGCATCACATCTTTCAGATATTAATGGTTTAATATACCATTTAAATGGGTAACTTGCATAAGTAGTAGTTTCACATTGAAGTAAATTAGATTATCATTTAATATCGCCTAGCTTAATAGCTTTGGGATACCATAAGGGGGAGATAGAACAGGTCCTGTAGACCTGTCTCTTTCACTCCTGTGTCACGTAATAATGCTCCATCTACCGGGTCTTCCTGATATGACTCTGTATGTGTGGTTTTAATAATGTGCATTTTGTGCATATAGATTTAAGGATGTGCTGCAGCAGTCAGCTGCATTATCAGGATAATCATCTGGAAACTTTCCAGATTATCGATACGTGAAAAAGCCATCGAATGAAAGCCTGGTATGTTCTCTAACAACATATGAGTTCTTAATATTGATTTGAATTATATTTATATATACAGATCAACTCTGTTCAGCTAATTATTTGACTTCTGATGGTTGCATCAGAGCTGATTTATAGGTTGCACTTTTCAGTTTTTATATGTAAGTACTTTTGCAAACTATATTGATCCAATTCAATATTATGAGGTATTTTGTGTAGAATTAATGACATAATCTGAAGTAAATCCATTTTAGTTTCAAGTTGGGAAACTACAAAATGTGGCAGGGGTAAATACTTATGCAAGCCAATACTTGGACAGAATATGGACAGAAAGGATTTACCATCTTATAGTCTGAAAAATACAGTAAGTCAAGCGAATGCAGACAGCTCTGATACCTCGAAGCCTGATATGAGAGCTGGTCTTCTGCCCTCACTTGAGAATTCTGCTTTAACAGTTAGACAGATAGATAAGCTTTTCCAAACATTCGGGAATTTGAATGAATTTATTTCTTTTGACCGTTCAGGGGAAGTGTGCGGAACTCAGTATAAAATATAATGCAAAAATAGATTAAAAATAAATAAACCAACAAACTTGACTGAAAGACAGTAAAGCATGTGTCCTAAGGGTCGTATTCAGAAATACATTAATCATACTTTTGCATGCTATTATTCAAACCTCCAAATTAACTACAGAGTCCAGCTTTACTCTAAGGTTTTTTTTGTGCAAATAGTATGGCGTTTGATTTGTATAAATTAAGTGTGATTCTGACAATGAGCCAATCTTATGCCTTTTCTTGAATATTTGCTATGATCACAAAAACAGTGCTCTTAAAAGCCCTGTGCATTTTACATCAGTTTATAAAAATATATCACCTGCCTTGTGAGTTATATAACCAACATGAGCGTTAAGATTTCAACAACAACCCTTGTCTTTCAATTACATAATGTTAGAAAAATAAACGTAGGTTTAACAGCCTGCACTTAATATTTTCAGAGTCATCGACTCTCCAGAAAGATTTGGCATCAGATCGAGTACACTCATCCAGAGAGCGCCAGTCAGCAGGATCAACTGTCTATTCATGTGTTAATAACGTTTTGGGATTCATGCTGCGCTACAGGATGACAACCGTGACAAATCCTTGATTGCAAGAGTGCCATCAAAGCACAAAGAGAGAGAAAAACATCTCCGTCACACGGTTAAGCTAATTGCCAACTGCTTGCCAAACAGGATGTAATTACTGGTAAACTCCTTCCAATAGATGCGGTTATGACACTATGACAATTTTCCTAATAGACTGATACATGTAAGGTGTAATATTTGTGTCTGTCAGTTTAGGCTGAGGAGAATGAGGCACCTGAACGGGCAGAAAAATTCACCACAAATATTGTGACACTTATTAGGGAAGTCATTTTGCAGAGCTCTGAATTTGTGAGCAAGCTCTGTAAGCGCACAGAGGAGTATGTCAATCATAGCACCAGCTACCCTGCACCTGGCCTATCCTGCTCCTCTATGATCCATCCTCACCCCACTCCTAGCCCTCCCTGCCCTGTCCTTCTCAGTCCTACCCTGCCATGGTCCTATCCTACCTTAGCCATCCCTGTCCTATTCTGCCTCATCCCTTTCACAATCTACCTCATCCCTGTCCCAATCTACCTCATCCCTGTCCCAATCAACCTCATCCCTGTCCCAATCTGCCTCATTCCTGTCCCAATCTGCCTCATCCCTGTCCCAATCTACCTCATCCCTGTCCCGATCTACCTCATCCCTGTCCCAATCAACCTCGTCCCTGTCCCAATCTAGCTCATTCCTGTCCCAATCTGCCTCATCCCTGTCCCAATCTACCTTATCCCTGTCTCAGTCTGCCTCATCCCTGTCCCAATCTACCCAAGTCCCTCTGTGCGGTAAGGCTCGCGGTGGTGGCTTGTGTGTTTATATTAACACGGAATGGTGAAAGAACTCTGTGCTAGTATTTAGCTACTGCTCACCGCTTGTGGAGTTTGTGACAGTTGGATGCAGACCTTTTTATTT
>JAQQZR010000035.1:24143494-24155197 GCA_030068235.1 Notoglanidium macrostoma | reverse complement strand
AACGTTGTCTCGTTTCACTGTACACTGTATTACATGTATATGGTTGAAATGACAATAAAAGCCACTTGAACTTGAACTCACCCCTGTCCCAATCTGCCTTATACCTCTCCCAATCTACCTCATCCCTGTCTCAGTCTGCCTCATCCCTGTCCCGATCTACCTCATCCCTGTCCCGATCTGCCTCATCCATGTCCCAATCTACCTCATCCCTGTCCCAATCTACCTCATCCCTGTCTCAGTCTGCCTCGTCCCTGTCCCAATCTACCTCGTCCCTGTCCCAATCTACCTCATCCCTGTCCCAATCTACCTCATCCCTGTCTCAGTCTGCCTCATCCCTGTCCCAATCTACCTCATCCCTGTCCCAATCTGCCTTATCCCTGTCCCAATCTACCTCATCCCTGTCCCAATCTGCCTTATCCCTGTCCCAATCTACCTCATCCCTGTCTCAGTCTGCCTCATCCCTGTCCCAATCTACGTCATCCCTGTCTCAACCTGCCTCATCCTTGTCCCAATCTACCTCATCCCTGTCCCAATCTGCCTTATCCCTTCCCAAACTACCTCATCCCTGTCTCAATCTGCCTCATCCCTGGATCAATCTGTCTCATCCCTGTCCCAATCTACCTCATCCATGCCCCAATCTGCCACATAGTTGTCCCAATCTGCCTCAACCCTGCCCTGTCCCTGTCCCGCTCTTCCCCATCCCAGTCTTACTCTGTCCCACTCTGCCCTATCGCTGTCCCAGCATGCCCCATCCCTGTCTTACTCTGCCCTGTCCTTGTCTCACTCTGCCATGCTCATTTCCGACTCTGCCTTGTTCCTGTACCACCCTGTCTATCACTGTTCCACTCTGCCCCATCCTTGTTCCATTCTGTTTAATTCCTGTCCCATTCAGCCTCATCCCAGCCATGTCCCAATGTGCCCCCTCCCCTCCCAGTTTGCCTTATCCCTGTTTCAATTTCCCCTGTTCCTGCTCCTCCCTACCACATCCCAGTCCTACTCTGCCATGTTCCTGTCACACTTTGCCCTCTTCCTGCCCCACTTGGCCTAATCCCTGTTTCCATCTCACCCTGCCATGAACCTGTCTCTCCCTACCCCACCTTTAACTATCCCTACGACACCCCCTTGGCCTCCCCACACTGCTGCCCATCCCTGTCATGCCCCTTTCACACCTTGCCCCATCGCTGTCCTCTGTCCTATCAGTATACATTTCACTTGTTAATTTATAAGCAGTCATTCTGTTATTGGCAAAGAATCAACTTTGGGGCTGCAACAGTAACTCAGCTACATCACAGCACACCGTGGTTGATTATTTTCCTCCAACAGCACACCTCCAAGTGTTTTAGTTTTTTACTTTACCATATGCCAGGTGCAGAGCGAACAGTTAGTCATACCCTGCATTTCCTCCTGGCACGTCACTAAGTCTGGGATTTGATGTAAACCATTTAAACTCGGTTTATTGCAGTGATTATGCAGTGACTCATTTGCTACATTATTTGTGCACTGAACTGTGAATCGGAAATCTTATAGGGCCTAAATGTGTTGCCTATTTTATAGCCAGTTTTACAGCCTATTTTATAGCCCACTTAATGAGTGTTGAAGGTATGGAGCACATTAGCATGGCAATATTTAATTTGTGTGTATAGCACTTTTGTGTTCTAAACCCACTGGCTGAAAGATGCTGAAGAAAAATATAGATGTTAAGGAACAAAATGTGCTGGTAATCATGTTATATATATGAAAGAAATAACACTCAAGGTGCCATGCTGTGGTGGTGTGATGAAGCTGGGTTACTCTTACCACCTTCACGCTGATTGTTTTACTTTTACATCCTGTGCTTAAGTGTTTTATTCTTCATATACAACAGCAATTTGCCAAAGTTTACACCATGACCCCACCATCCCCATGCTTCAATTGCTATGGTTGTTACCAGGGTTGGGAGGGTTACTTTAAAAAAATATATTCCGCTACAATTACTAATTACCTGTTACAAATGTAGTCAGTTTGAAGTAATGTAAATTGAAAGTAATGTAATCAAAATTGAAGTAATGTAACTGAATACTTTCTGTTAATTTGGGATTTCCTCAATAGCAAATATGTGGATGATGACGGCATTTTCACAGCAGGAAGGCAGAACTTGCACTGTACTGTGATGATGTTCTACTTTTCTGATTTAAAGACAACATAATGGCAAATTTCCATCCAGTGAATGCATTTTTACACCAGAGACCATGGTAATGAATTGGTGACTGAAAGATTAGCTCTGATTTCACTCGAGACCAGTGATGTGAGTGGTGATGACTAAGTTATTCTGACTTTTTTATTTTCTCTCTTTTTCCCTAAAAAGTTTCTGAGTGTTTTCACTTCATTTTTATACATTGTAATTTCACATTGCGGGTGGAAAAAGTTCTGACATGATTTATCTTAACTTCACAAAAATCTGCCATTTTAAAAAGGGGGATGTAAACTTTTTATATCCACTGGAGATTAATAAATCAATTAATAAATAAATAAATTAATAAATAAATAAATTAATTAATTAATCTATCATTCACTCCTCTTCTTGTCATTTAGATGCAGAATCGCAGGAAATAATAATATTTTATTTATATTAAAATAATAGCATAGCATATAGTCTATAATTACTCGTACATAGCTCGCTTTACGAAGGTAGAATTACAGCTCATATCATAAACATCATAAATACCAACATTTCCCCCAGACATAGTTTTAAAATTCAGAAAAAAGTCTCAGTAACACTAATATGGCATTGAATTTACACTTGGCATCGAGCACTAACAAAGTTGACATGAATTTAGACTTTGTTGGTAACAGGAATAGGAATCTGATACTATATGGGCACAGGTTTACCCAAACTAGACAGATTGTAAAAACATCACCTGGTCTTTTTCAAATCTTTAACTATATAGTTTGGGTGAGTCTGTGCCCACTGTAGCCTTAAATTCCTGTTCTTGCCTGAACAAGAGTAGAACTAGATGCGGTCTTCAACTGTTGTAGCTCACACTTCTGAAGGTTTAACATGTTGTGAGCCTTTCTGTCCACCATGGTACTCCACAGTGGTTACTTGAGTTACCATAACAGATCAACAAGGCATTATTGTCTGCAAAACTGCCGCTCTCTTGAAGTTTTTTGTTGATTTTCATGTCATACTTTGAATGTATACTTTAGAGATAATTGTGTGAGAAAATTCCAGGAGCTTAGTAGTTTCTGAAGTACTTAAACCAGCTCATCTGGCACTTACAACCAGGATTGGTACCTGAATAAGCAGTTTTACAGGTGTTTATGAATATCATGGTATGAAATTTAGCATTATTATCTACAGCTCTCAAATCAGGCTCAGATCTTCAATAGTTAAAGTCTAAATATGAGCTTTCCATGGGATTAGAATGAATCTTTCCATGGAGGTCAAAACCAAACATAAGAATGCCTGTCTAGGGGCCAAGGAGCTTATGTGAATTGCTAGAAAGGTCTTCCTGTAACAGACAACATTCTTGGAACAGGCTAAAAGTAGAAACTGCATAATAAGGCAATACTTGATTGATCTTGTGAATTAGTATACTTGTGGTACTTTATTTCCTTTATAGCATTGCCCTTTGTTGGCTATTTTATTCTGGTGACCTTTCACAAAGTGAAATGTTTAAGTCTTTCTTTAGAGACTGCGCCTCGAGGCTGTAAAGTATTAAATGTGAAACATGATATGGGCAGAAACTCTTTCATATTCAACTCTGCCACAGTGCGGTAGCGTTCTTTAGCCTCTGAAATGAGCCTCACACAGTTAAAGGGAAAGTTCACATGCCCCGGATCCCACTGGACCGACTGCCCTTATCGACGCCAAGCAGAGGTTTATTAGCACCCGGGCTTTGCTTGGTGCCAATTACACAGTGTGTGAAGAATGAAAGCCATGACCACTGGTGGACCAGCAGCCCGAGCTCCCATAATTCCCCAGGTCCAGCATAGTGACCTTTTTAGACGCCACATCCCTGCTGTCAGTATCGCTCAACATAACACACAGCCACGTCCAGATCAGAGTAATTGGCATGCCATGACAGGCAGATACATACCTGAAACTGAAAAGGTCATCATGCAGTGGCAGTATTTAACACAAAGCTCAGTGAAAGTGGGAAAGTCTACAGGACTAATTAAAACCTTACGAGGTGTGACATAAGCCTGTCGTGAGTAATCTAAACGATTTATGTGATGCTTATGAAATAGTTTCAGCTGTACCTTGTAGTACTACAAAGCACGGACATTGGCGAACCATTCCATAAATGTTACACAGACGTGTCCTTAACTTTAGGAAAAGTTTCCGTATCAATGCTGACGCAATTTTTAATCCATTTCTCTGGCGCATAACGCTGAGCAAGTCGCCGTGAATGAGTTGTTACTATAGAAACGAAAATCCATGATGGTGTTAATGATAATAAAATGGCTCGGCTCTGAGTTTTTAATCACTCTGACTCAGCATTGCTGAGCTTTACTCAAGCCCTGGTGTGGTTTGTTTTTTCCGCTAAAGTATTGCGCACGCTACATAGATAAACACGATCGGCAAACAAAACCATTTTCACGTTCACAAAGTTGCAGCCAACCGCAATCGAGAGTTGTTTAACCTGATTCATTCGCAGGGAAAATGTTTTATTACAGCGATAAGTAAATGTGCTCTGAACGCCGATGGGGATTATGTTTGTCGAAGATTTTTAATAGGATCTCAAACTAACACAATCGCAGTGCTGTGGGGTTTTGTTTTTGGCCTATTTTTGCAGATTAGATGGTGCTGATCTTTCAGAGGAAATATAAATGAGACGTTTGTGAAATACCTACACGGTGGAGTGGAGTAATATTGACAAAATATCAAGATCTGATATTATAAGAGATATCATTATATGCAATACTGCAAGGCCAGTTCTTTTGTTTTTGGGTTTGAGATCAGAAGATGAGAATGAGAAAACAGATCAGAATTTCCGCTGATATTTACATGAAGTTGTGTTAAATAACTTCAAATGGCACGCTTGGAAGCAGACCACCCAAATTTTAGGTGAGTGAGCATAAGTATTGGAACAGATAGTCTCAAAGTAAATAAACTATTTGGTTGTGTATCTCTTGCTCGCAATAACTGCGTTACGCAGCCAACCCACAGACGTCATCAAACTGCTGCGTTCTTCTTTTGTGAAGCTTTTCCAGGCTTATAGCAGAGCTTCTTTCAGTTGCTGTTTGTTTCGGTGGGTTTCTCCCTTCAGTCTCCTCTTCAGGAGGTGAAATGCTGCTCAGTTGGGTTAAGGTCTGGTGATCGACTCGGCCAGTCTAAAACGTTCCACTTTTTTTCCCTGATGAAGTCCTTTGTTGTGCTGTCAGTGTGTTTTGGGTCGTTGTCTTGCTGCATGATGAAGTTAGATTGAATGCATTTCTCTGTAAAATGGCAGACAGGATGTTTCTGAAGACTTCTTAGTTCATTCTGTTGCTACCATCATGAGTTTCATCATCAATAAAGATTAATAAGGCTTTTTTTATTGATGGGTTGTGAGACCTTCTGTCCTGCCATGTTGAGGTCAATGGTGATGTCACTTCCTATTGTTTTGGGAGTCAACTGCTGATATTTTCCTTGCCTGACCTGTTCCATGTCTGGTTTTTAGAACACCAGTGGTCTTTTTCTTTTCAGGACATTACAAATAGTATTGCCTGTGCCCAATGCTTGTGCGATGGCTCTGATCAGTTGTCCCTCATTTCTCATCTTCAGAATGGCTTGCTGTTCTCCCATAGACAGCTTTCTGGTCTTTACGTTGGTTTATTTTTTAACACAAATTCAGTTTTCACAGATGAAACTCAGGGCTCAAAGCAAGTTCAGACCTATTAATTGTTTAACCAACCGATCTAACACGGCTCACCTGGCAACAAGAAACACCTGTCAGTCACTCTTTCCAATATTATGCTCACTGAGAAAATGGGTGGGTGGGACAAAGGTGCCTTGTTCTATGTTTTCACATCTAGATGTAAATTTAGAAAATATAAGCTGAAATTCTGATCCTCTCATATTCATTTTTTGATCTCAAACCCAATTTTCTTCAACGTATTGCAAAATCAAAAGAATGGGGCTCGCTGCTCCAGTACTTGCAGAGGTGACTGTATGACTGAATATGACTAATGATCTGATTTTCATGTCTAATGCAGAAGTTTGAAATGTTATTTATTAGAATATGCACTTTTAGTGAAAAGCAATGTTAAATATCCAGAACTGATTAACGCCCCTGTAAAGCTTCCTTGTGGAACCTGTTGAATTCGCTGACGAACCCCTGAAGAACTCTTTTTTTTCTACCAGTGTATTCACAGATCACTTACTGGAATATGTGTGATTAGTCCCAGGTCTAATTTACATACCTGTTGTACAGTTGAACATAGAAGTTCTCTTCATCACCCCACCCTGGTGTTGATTATTTAGCTATAACAGCTATGACATGAGTGTGTGTGTGGAGTATAATGTTCTGTGACGCTCTTTAACAGCTGTGTGTGTGTGTGTGTGTTTCTCCGCAGCCGTCTCCGTGTGAGTGGTGTCGCTGTGAGCCGAACAGCGAGGTGCACTGTGTGGTGGCCGACTGTGCCGTTCCTGAGTGTGTTAACCCGGTGTACGAGCCGGAGCAGTGCTGCCCCATATGTAAAAACGGTGAGACCCAGTTCCTCTTTCCTGTCGCAAACAGACCACAGAAGGCGGATGCACAATTCCCAGCGAGATTCCATAAAGCGTTATGTTTATTCCCAGATCGCAAAATCCATGTTGATTTAATTATATATAAACACATTCCCTTGGCACAGCATGTGCTGTATGGTTTAATGTTGCATATACTGTACATGATGTTGTTGCCATGGTGATGCTCATGTGCACAATGCTAACATATTGGAAATGATTTCACCTACACTAACGTGCTACATATATCATAGCAGAAAACATATCAGGATGATTAGTTTAGATTGGGGATGTTCAGCTTATTCCATAGGACAAAAGAAATGGCAACCTATAAAAGGAGGAAGAGTAAAGCCGTATTCGGACTGGATTTGGTTTACATGAGGTGGGGGAGGGGCCACGTAATTACTACTGGTGTATCGCTGGGTTTTTCGTGTCAGTAACCTTTTTTATTGACTGCGTGAGCACCTGTCTGGAAAGATTATGTTGTAATTTACATTCTAGAATTGTAGTTAAACTAAAAATTAGGGAAGGAGTCTCCAGTGTCAGCACTTTGTAGCAGTCACAGGTGACGCTGTAACGTTTTTTGACATCTTCAGGACAGAGGAGTTTACACATTGCAGTTTCTTGGTAACATGACAATCTGCATACAAGAGAAAGAAGTAAAGTGAGGCTGGCGATGGCTGACGTTTAAACTGCTGTGACAGGAACCGATCATTCCGCAACATTAAATGTAACTATAAGGGGACAAAAAGTACTAAAACTAGAAATTGTCATTGTTTTTGAATTGTGCTTCATTTCACAACCCCGTTTTTGACTATTTCCTTATAAGTACATGATGTCAAGTGGTTTACTCATTAGCATTTAAAGTTTCGAGGGTTTGACATTTAAAGTGTGCACAATAAAATCTAAAAAGAGAAAGAAAAATTTCAGTGGGTTGTGATTGCGTAACACATATCCTCCTACACAACCTATAAACGACAGTTACAAATATACAAACAGCTGGATGTTAATGCGGTGTGTTGATGAAGCGCACCACTGACAGATATAGATGGAAATGAATAAGACTTCCTTGAGCGGAGAGAAAGTGTGTGTGCGTATGTGTGTTCACATAAATCTAAACAGTTGACCACAAGCCAGAGAAAGAATAGCTGTGGTTAGTTCAGACTAAACAGAATATATATATGCTGAATTATGGCAGGAATCATTACACTATTGATCAAGACCGTGGTGAGAGGGATTAATTAGCCTATAGAGAGTGCTTCATCTCTGACATCCTTGTCAGCAAAGGTCCAAATCCAAAATTAGAAATATTGGATTCCAACGGCTGGTTACACAGCAAGGGCAAGTTCGGTGGGGCTGAGACAGCTGAGCCGTTATCTGTACACGAGGAATCTAATACAAGAGGTACAAAGTGCTTAAGGTTGTTTCTTTAATCAAGCATCACATCGATGGAGTGATAACTAAATTTCACACCTGAATAGAATCTAGTTAATTAGTAGTTGAAACCGAGGGCTGGGCAATATGAAGATGCAGTATCAGTGTCATGATGAATCAAGTGAGTCAATGACTCAATTGATGAATCAATCACTTTCCTGCGATATCGCTGGTATCATGAAATCTTTTTTTTTTTAACCTTTAAGGTTTTTAATAATTACAAATTAAATGGAACTGATTCTTTTTACTTAATATTAAAATTTTTATTTTAAATTTTTATGTTTTTTAGTGCAACACTGTTTTGCAGACAGTTTGTAATTTAAAATATATACTGTGATTAGGCATGTAACGATATATGGTGAATCGGTAACTGGTAACTATCGGTAACAGGTGATACAAATTTATGACGATTTGAATCGATGGAATCAAAAATTATCCGCGATTTATCTCTTAGTTTTTCCTAGCTGTAATTATGTTGTTAGACAGCAGGGGGCACAATAATGTACAATAGCCGGAATGCATTTGACGTCACAATAGTGGAAGTAACACAGCTGTAATGCCGCCAAAACGCACAAAAAGCAGATTTAAAATGGGAAAGAGCTTTTGTGCTCATTTACAGATTCAGCAAGAAATTGTAGCACTCTTTGTACGGACTGCCGAAAGTTAAAGAAAGAGAAGCAAATGGAGGGAGTTGTTTTATGTATGAGCATTTTTTTTTTTAATAAAAGGAATTTTTTTAGCTAGACTTTAGGCAAGGCAAGTTTATTTATAGAGCACATTATCATACACATGGGTCATTCAATGTGCTTTACAGAAACAAGATAAAAAATTTACAATTTACAAATTTTTGTAAATATTTATTGTCGGATATTAAGAAAGACGAAACAAAACTATATATCTTTTTATTGAACAAAAGAAAATATGTAAGTTGATAACGAATAGGAAAATAAATGCTGCATTTTTATAATAAAATTTTATTTAAATTTTCTTTTTTTTCCTCCAAAAATTTCGTGGTAAAATCGAATCGTGAACTCACTATCAGGAACTAAATATGAATCAAATCGAATCACGAATTGGGTTAATCATTACATGGCTAATTGTGATACATATTGTTACGATTACGATAATATTTAAATAAACGATATGATTTCATTTCGACAACCCTTTTAGCAGTAGCCATTGTCACAAAGCAGCTTTACAGAATTCCAGATTGAAAATCCCTACCGAACATTTCAGGGATGACAGTTGCGAGGAAAATCCCGTGAAAATATCAAATCCTGCAAAAAAAACTCCAAAAGGTAACACACAACAGTTTATCAAGACCCCCCTCTTCCCCCTGAAGTGGGCCCTGTCTCATCTCACTAGCACGTGTCATTACCTGTCTGGAAGCAAGGAAAGAAAGAGAAAACAAGAAGAATAAGAAATATAAGAGGAAACAGGCTTGTGCTCAGTGGTGGAGATAATCTAATAACAGAATTATTAAAGATGATTAAAAAGTGTACACTGAGGAAAAAAAATGCTCATTAAATTGACTTAATTCAAATTGGATTTCCATGTGACTGAATTGAGTTACATTAACACCATTTGTTTTTGTACACCCAACATGATTTGATCATGTTTTTTCGAAGCCCTAAATAACATTAAACTCCACCTGAGCTGAGGCGCGAACGCAGATCGCTGGCGTTCTGTAACTTCCACGCTGCTGCTGCTGCAATCTTCTATCACACATGCCCTGACTGTGTTACAGTCCTCACGAGACTTCATGATGTTTACATTAATACAACGTGAAGCGATCACACTCACTCAGCGTAAATTGTTGATATTAAGTTTAGTATAAGCAGTGAAACATGTTTGGACAAGAACCTTTTTATTTTGATGTAAATTATATATAATGTATACTGTTTGTTCTCTTAAATCGGACTAAACACATATTTTATTGTATCAAGAGGACAGGTTTCCTTTCAGTCGGGTTGCTCTCGAGATTAAGATCAAGTCAAATCATTAAAATCAGCTTTACTTTCTGTGATAAGGGGATTATGTGGGGGAAAACGACAGGACTAAACCTGTATGTAAGGATAATGGAACTTCCCAGTGTGAGTTCTACTGACATAAAATCGTGTTGTTTTCAAAGCCACGTCACATCTACGTCATATAGCACACATAACTTATTTACTTCTATTAAGACAAATGTAAGATTATTAAACCTATTTCTAGATATTTTTTACTCATTTTAAGCTTGCAATAATCATGTTTTGACAGATGATTTTTTTTTGCTGATAATTAAGTGTTTGTTTCTAAAACAAAGAAAGAAGAAGAAAAATGATGTGATGATTTTAAGATTACTAATAAGTAACTTAATAATCTTGGATTTTTTTTTTTTTCATAATCTCATGATGAAAATTATTAAATAAATCTGCACTTATTCAGGATATTTTCATTTTTCTATTTTTCTGTTGTTCATTTTTTCTATTTTAATTTGGACTTTTTCTCCTGTACACGCAAAAAGAATAATGGAGGGAAAACTCAACTGCAAAAGATTATGCAGTACCTTAGCAAATAAAATATCTTGAATAGAGGTACTTTTTATATATTTCTCCTTATTATATTGTTTTTAAACAAATCTAACATTATCTATGATTATCTATTTTAAGGCATGTTTGCATATTTTAAGCTTGAAATTTTGCTTATTTCAAACATTTCTAGAAAGTTGTAAGCTTGAAATGAGTAAATATGCCAAGAAATAAATTTAATGGTCTTATGTATGTTATATAATTATCTCATAATGAAAAATGCTACATAACTTCTCTTTATTCATGATATCTTGCAGTGTGCTAAGTATATTTCTTAAAGGCAACATATTACGAAAAACTCGCTTTTTTAATGCTTTTGCATATACACTATATTGCCAAAAGTATTCACTCACCCATCGAAATAATTAAATTCAGGTGTTCCAATCACTTCCTTGGACACAGGTGTATAAGTTCAAGCACCTCGGCATGCAGACCGCTTCTATAAACATTTGTGAAAGAATGGGTCGCTCTCAGGAGCTCAGTGAATTCCAGCGTCGTACCGTGATAGGATGCCACCTGTGCAACAAGTCCAGTCGTGAAAATTCCTCGCTACTAAATATTCCACAGTCGACTGTCAGTGGTATTATAACAAAGTGGAAGCGATTGGGAATGACAGCAACTGAGTGGTAGGCCACGTAAAATGACAGAGTGTGGTCAGCGGATGCTGAGGCGCGTAGTGCGCAGAGGTCGCCGACTTTCTGTCAGTCGCTACAGACCTCCAAACTTCATGTGGCCTTCAGATTAGCTCAAGAACAAGTGCGTAGAGAGCTTCATGGAATGGGTTTCCATGGCCGAGCAGCTGTAGCAAGCCATACATCACCAAGTGCAATGCAAAGAGTGGGATGCAGTGGTGTAAAGCACGCTGCCACTGGACTCTAGAGCAGTGCAGATGCGTTCTCTGGAGTGATGAATCACGCTTCAACATCTGGCCATCTGATGGATGAATCTGGGTTTGGCGGTTGCCAGGAGAACGGTACTTGTCTGACTGCATTGTGCCAAGTGTAAAGT
>JAQQZR010000035.1:24129939-24143394 GCA_030068235.1 Notoglanidium macrostoma | reverse complement strand
ACATCAGTGTCCGACCTCACAAATGTGCTTCTGGAAGAATGGTCAAAAATTCCCATAAACACACTCCTAAACCTTGTCGAGAGCTTGCGCAGAAGAGTTGAAGCTGTTATAGCTGCACAGGGAGGGCCGACGTCATATTAAACCCTATGGATTATGAATGTGATGTCACTTAAGTTCATATGCGTGTAAAGGCAGGTGAGCGAATACTTTTGGCAATATAGTGTATATTCAGGTATCCAGAGTGGCTACCAACCCACAAACTCTTAAATAAGACACCCCAGTCAGTTTCTTTTGGGCTGCCTATTTCAGAGACCATGTGCTTCAACAAGCTGTTCAAATGTGGCTCTCCTTTCCATGTCACAAGGGGAGCTCATTATTATTGTACTGCCACCAATCTGACTAGCTCCACTCACGGTTTGAGAAGCAAGGAAAAGTCATGAATATTCATTAGGAAAGTGCTACCTGATTGGCCATCGGAAAACGGGGGAGGAGGGAGCAGTGGCTCATTATCGTTTAAAGGAACAGGCAGCTCAAACTGGCCGTTCTGAGCAGGGCTGGTTAGACAGGGTGAGAACGGAGCTGTGATATTAAATCCTTGTGGTATTTTGATCAAAGCACATCACAGACATTTTATTAAGACCTGTGAACTTGGGGGAAAGCGGTATAATATGTCTCTTTTAAATCCTGTATAGAATTCTGGAGAAATTTGAGTAGATTGAAAAGAAATAAATAAAATTTGATCCAGGAGCTGTGTTTAAAATTAAAGACATTAGAAAACTCATAAGTTCTAACTGTAGCTGAAAGATCAATAAGATGTTGCCTTGGAGCACAGCTTGACCCCTGAGTTGTTCTACAACAATCATCAGCGTGTAAGGTGTGAAAAATAAACAAGATAAACATTTGCCTCCCACACACACACGCACACACACACACGGAGCCGGCAGCTAGTTGCGGGAGCTAACGTGGGCAGACAGGGCACAGTGACACGCTCACGGCGGTGGCATTCCGGGAAAACGTATCAGAGCTGCCGCCTGAGGGAATCAGTTAGTTCACGGATTCTCACAACAAGAAGAGAGACGAGTATTCAAAGCTCAACTCTAAAGCGTTCTGGCATGTCGACGGGCCGTTACCGGAATTAATTTCCCACATCTCAGATAAACTTATTAAGGCTCGCATCACTGCATCATGACCGAAAAAAACGTATATCCGGTTAAAAAAGCACCTGCAAGGAAATGAAATATCATCTCCAACTTCATCAGTACTCGATCTGTTCACGCCTAAAGAAGCATCGCTCTCAGGTGGCTTACCGCAAGCTGTCATTTAATCAGGTGGAGATAGCGTTCATGAGACAGCGAGACAGACAGAGAGACACGTCGAGAGTCACTCATCACTGCGGCGGCGGAGCTGACAGAAGATCGACACCGACATGGAGGATGCCAAGCCTCAGTCAGTCAAAGCATTCACACGTGGCAGCATCTTTCTTCTACAGCTCGACTCCTCATTTCCTGCTGTGCACAGCTCTCATCACGCCACACACAGACACACACTACAGAAAACTGTCATATTTATTCATATTTCAGCTTCTTCATGCTACAGCACTGCTGAGTTCTGGACTCTGATTTGTCAGAAGGTGTTAATTAATTCTCTATAACAGGTTTATATCAGTGCACGCATTCTAACACATTCTCATCTCTATAGTAACAGCTCATTCACAGGGACGTGTACGGCAGACGCTTCACATAAACAGACACATTGATGTTTCTATAGTAACTATAGCGTAGTAACCCCTGTAGGACTAGTGCAGAGATATGAAGCAGTATTGTAGATGTATTGTACTTTATATATACTATATTACACATTCTAATATCCTATAGGAATATACTAACATACAGTACTAGTAGACACAACCCTATCATAGCGTTCAGGTCCATTCATGGACATTGACTACGTTTTTGTTATATTAGCTTTCTAGGACAGTATATTAGAGTTGAAATTAAATAAGCAATTAAAACTAAATAGACAAACTAACAATCATAAATTAAATGGTCATTTTATACTTGGTTGCGATTCCTTTGCAGTTAATGACTGCCTGAAGTCTGGAACCCATAGACTTCCCCAGATGCTGGGTTTCTTCACCGGTGATGATCTGCCAGGTCTTTACTGCAACTGTCTTCAGTTCCTGCTTGTTCTTGTGCCGTTGGACTCAGCTCAGCTTATTAACTTGGCCACTGAAGGACGTCCCAGTTCTTTGACTTAAAAAAAGTCTTGGATTGCTTTTGAAGAATGCTTGAGGTCATTGTCCATCTGCACTTATTTATCCAATGAGATATGAAGCCTTTAGCTAAATAGCTTTTTATCAGAAGTCATATCATCAATAAATACAAAAGAATCACTTCCATTGGCAGCCATGCATGCCTACACTATAAGATGAGGTGATACGCTTCAGATCATGAGTGGTTCCTTCCCTTTCCCCATACTGTGTTCTTCTCATTATTCTGCTCCAAGTTCTCAGCTGTTTTCATTTGTTCTGGAAAATCTGGCTGCTTGTTGTGAAGGGTTTTTTTTCTTCAACAGAGAAAGAATCCTTCTGTCATCCACCACACTTGCTTTCTGTGGTCTTCCGGGCCTTTTGGTGTTCCTGAGCTCATAATGAGTTATATCTGTTTAAGAATGTACCAAAATCATCGTTTTGTCCACACCTAATGTTTTTGCTCTCTCTCTGATGGGTACATTTTGATTTTTTTAGCCTAATGATGGCTTGCTTTACCAGCAGTAACAACTCCTTTGAACTTCATATTGAGCATTAACAGCAACAGATTCCAAAAGGAAATGCCACACTTGAAATCAACTCTAGACCTTTTATCTGCTAACTTGTAGGTGAAGTAATGAGGTAGCATAATAAGTAGCCAATAGTCCAAAAATTAGGCCACAAATAGGCCAAAAACAATTACTTTTGGTCCCTTAAAAAGGAACAGTCACACTTTCCAAGTACAATATGCAAACATAATTCCAAAGTTGAACATTTTGCTGGTCAGAAAGTTGCCATATTTTGAGAATGACCCTTAACTGTCATGGTAGCACAGAGATGGTGCAGGACCACACTACCCAGCAGCCACTGCACTCCTCACATCATGCACCAAATCACATGTTTCACGGTGACTGGAAGTGTTGCAACTATGACAACCATCCTTGGTATGCTTTTCTAAGAATTTTCAGACCCTGTATCTTATTCTATTAAAAAAAACCTTACTATATAATACATACAACAAACATGTCTTCTAATGTATTCAATTGTTGCATATACCAAGTTGCAGTGGATGCATCTGTAGGGGATGTTAGTAGAATCCATTTTAATACGGTGGGGTTTATATACACGTCACTTCTAACTGGGTACCACCTCTGACACACCCACTAAATGAAAGAAAACATAGCTCAATGCCCATTTCACAACATTTCACACTGTTTTGAAGAAACATGTCGTTCCACACCAAAACCACAGCAAAGTGAGGCAGACCATTTTCAGATTGAATGTGCCCCTGCATGTGTCCTTGACTTGTGTTAACCCTTAATTCCATGTCGTTTTTGCCCATGTTCATGCTTTGCTATTTCTTGACTATTGTGTTTTGTTTGGGTGTTTTCACTTACTGTAAATTAATATTCCATAAATATAATACCACTATGATAAACCACCATGAAACCATTTTGAAGCTGAGAAAAGAGAGAAAATGGAGCAATTATATAAGTATGGGACATAGCCAATACAACGTTTGGAATGTCCTGAAAAAGTGAGAAGCCACTGGTGTACTAACAACCAGACAAACAGGTCAGCAAAGGGAAACAACAGCAGTTGATGACACAAACATTGTGAGTCACCGACAACCTCCACAGGGCAGGGTGAAGGTGTCACGATTTCGCCACCGTTGAAAGAGGACTTCGAGATCGGAAATATAGGAGCCACACCACATGATGCAAACCGCTCATCAGCAGTAAGAATCAGAAGGCCAGACTGGAATTCCGAAGAAATACAGAGACGAGCCACAAAAGTTCTGGAAGCGCATTGAACCTCTACCAAAGTGATGGAAAGACCAAAGTGTGGATAAAGAACAGATCTCGTGATCCAAAACATACAAGTTCATGGGTGGAGGCGGTGTCACGACTTGAGCTTGCATAGCTGCTTCTGGAACGTTCTCACTAATCTTTATTGATGATGGAACTCCTGATGGTAGCAGCAGAAGTCTACAGAAACATTCTGCCAGTTCACAGAGAAATGCACCCACTTAATTGGGAGGAGCTCCATCATGCAGCAAGATAACAACCCAAAACACACAGCCAGCACAAAAAAGGACTTCATCAGGAGAAAAAAGTGGAAGCTTTTAGACTGGCTGAGTTAATAACCAGACCGTAACCCAACTGAGCAGCATTTCACCCCTGAAGAGGAGACTGAACCCTCCGAAACAAACAGCAACTGAAAGACGCTCTGCCATAAGCCTGGAAAAGCATCACGAAAGAAGAATGCAGCGGTTTGGTGACGTCTGTGTCACTGACATGATGCGGTTATTGCAAACTAGAGACATGCAACCAAATATTAAGAGTTACTTATTTTCATTTACTTTAACACTCTCTGTTCCAATACTTTTGCTCACCTGAACATTTTATGTTCCGCCACCAAAGGTGCCATGTACTAAGTTGTTTAACACATCTAGCAGGAAACGAAAGCTGAAGTTCTGATTTGTCGTCTCACGTTCACCTTTTGATCACAAACCCAGATGTCTTCAGTGTGTAGCAAAAACAAAAGCACTGGCCTTGATGTTCCAATACTTTCAGAGGGGACTGTAAGTTCTACTGCACATCTCACAGAGCTATTACAGTATAATTGTAAAGTCTGATACTACGTGACCATCTGTTGCTCATTAGCTACAAAACAAAGCATGCACAGAAAGCTGGCAGGTTCATAAGCGTGAAACATCGAGTTAGCGTTGAGCATTCGCTTCTTGAGCACAAGCCAATATGATGCACCAGCCTCGTTTCTCGTCCCTCTCGTCCCAGGTGGATGAGTAAACAGGTTTGGCAGCCCTGACAGTCACATATCCTCACACCCACCACCTCCACTGCCAGAGTGCGACGTATCTATCTAGTCAGGTTTTTTTAGTGGCAAAACTGAAGCCGTGACACTAAATAAATGTAACAAGCCAGCTGGTACTCATTTCATTATAAAATGCACTCTATGCATTTATATAGAAGTAGCCCTGATAACACAATGTTTTATTTTCTTAATTTTATTTCTCAATCATGTTTTGCGAGTGAACTTGACCTGTTCGACATTACAGACACGTAACGCTTAGATTCATCAGAATAAGATATTCTGTAGCTCTGCCCGAAGTCCAAAGATAGGCCAAAAGATAACACATATTATGAAACACATGCCAATATATTTTTGTCGATCTTTAAGTTTTCCAACAGACATTTATCTTTTAGGCCAAAAAATGGAATTTGCTCCTGTTTTGGGGTCGCTCATGTTCACCATGGAATTTATTAGTGATGTCACACCCCACAGTAGCGCTTAATGAATATGAAAGTAGACACTAAGGGCTTTAAGAATTTGTAGCTTTTCATAAGTATTTCTTTTTTACCTAGCCTTCTAAGTTGAAATGTTTGCATTTTAGCGTGGAAGTTGTATACATTGTTTTACCGCTTCTCTTTCCCATCGCCCTGCTCACCAGCAGCTAAACACAGAGTCACGATACTCTACACACAGAAACCCAACAGTGTCCTGACTGATCTTAGAACAGACTTGTGGTGATGAAGTACTTAAATTGTTTATACTGATTGAAAACATCCGATAAGTCGATTTTGAAGTATATGATAGAAAGGGTTAAAGCGTCCAACTTGATAGTCATGATAGTTTGAATCTAATGGTGATTCCTGATAATATCCTCAACTGTCTTAAGCCAAATGGCATTAAAGTAAGTGTAAATATAGGCAGTTGATGTTAAAAACGCAACCTGCTTTTTTAAAATATGACTTTCAGGGAAGCAAATGACGCACTTTGTTTTATATACAGGTCTTTCCTAAAACATTGTACTGAGGCAGGGCCAGAGACACCCAATCCAGTGCTTACAACGTTGTGCAGCATGAGAAGATCATGACAGATGATGAATTCTCCCAGTTCTACATTGATGAATCTGATTGGATTCTAAACTGAGCTAACTGGATTAACCTATTAATGAAGATGACTTTGTGATTCGTGACGAGCACTATAGGTATTATGTACAAAGTACTAAAATTCATGAAGATAAAACTCAAATAAAGTATAAATGTACCCAAATAATTCTTAAATATGCCAAAAGTATAGTAATAAAGTACCGTCCCTCGTGTGTTCCCCACCCCTACCTCAGAGAGAGCAAGAAGTGAACTTTCTGGAAAGAAATCACTGCACCATTGGATAAGTATTGCTTTTTAAAGAGCGATTTTTCCTTAAGTGCAACTCTAAATGTTCCTTGAAAGTGTAACATCATAAATAGTGAATTTATATTGGGCTGCATGTACAGCGACTACGCTCCAGACCCTGGCAGTTTTACTGGCTTTTAAACAAGTGGCTAATGGTGTCTGTAAGTAATATGAGGGGGGAAAAAAGAAAAAAAATGCAATTTATCATGTTTGCCTCAAAGATTAAAAGAAAAAAAAAAAAGTTCCTCATCCTTGAGCCTAATTACCAGGCAAAGTCACAACAAGTTTACAGAAAAAGTGTAGCAGAAGAACAATGATAAAAAGTTAAAGTCAGGACACAAGGCTAGTGGACGTCCCCTAGTTTTTCTATTACTACACACACACACACACACACACACACATGGCACACAGTGGAACTGATTTACAAAAACAAATGAAAAGAAAAGAATATAATTCCGCAAACCAAGATACACACTACGTCATGTGTATGAAACCTTTTTTTAACGTACCAAAGATCTGCAACACATAATAAAAATTATTATTTTACTTCAACATTTCACTTGCTTTAATTCTTTGCTTCACTTTTGCATTTAATTACATTTTTATCTTAATTATTGTCATTGTATTCAACTTTTTAATATTTCATTATAAAATTATTAAATATAATTAAATTATATACATTTTATTTTTCATATTTATACTGATTTATTTACTATTAAATTACTTGTTATTATGATACATTTTCTGTTTTATTATTCATATTTTTAATATTTTATTATCTGTTTATCTGTATGCATATAAATGCATGAAATATGCATGTCAATAATAATAATAATTTGTATAGAACCCGAATTCCAGAAAAGTTGGGACGTTCTTTAAAGTTGAAGAAAATGAAAACTAAAAGACTTTCAAATCACACGAGCCAATATTTTATTCACAACGGAAAACATAGATAACATAACAAATGTTCAAACTGGGAAATTGTACATCTTTATCCTCTAAATGAGCACATTTCAAATTTGAGAGCCTCTCAGAAGTAAAGATGGGCAGAGGCTCTCCGATCTGAGAAAGGGTGCGTAAAAAGATTGTGGAATACTTTAAAAACAATGTTCCTCAACATCAAATTGCAAAGGTACTGCAGTCCAGACCTTTCACCTATAGAGAACATTTGGCGCATCACTACATGAAAAATACGTCAAAGACGACTACGAACTCTTCAGCAGCTGGAAACCTGTATCAGGCACGAATGGGACCAAATTCCAACAGCAAAACTCCAGAAACTCCTAAGCTCGATGCCCAGACGTCTTCAAACTGTGTTGAAAAGAAGAGGAGACGCTACACCAGGGTAAACACGACCCTGTAACAACTATTTTGAGACCTGTAGCAAGCATCAAATTTGAAATGAGCTCATTTTGTGCATAAAATTGTAAAATTTCTCAACTTAAACATTTATGTTATCTATGTTCTGTTGTGAATAAAATATTGGCTCATGTGATTTGAGAGTCTTTTAATTTTCATTTTATTCAAATTTAAAGAACATCCCAACTTTTCTGGAATTCGGGTTGTATTATTATTATTATTATTATTATTATTATTATTATTAGCCTTATCTATTGATGGACAGGTAGGGAGTGCCAATACTTTCTACAGCGCAGTACGTGGATTGCGTTCAGAATTTACGATATGACATTTGACAGCAAAGGAAATCACTATGTCCGTTTTCAGCCCGCATTTTCTATCCCTGCTTTTTTCGCAGGTTTTTGTTTAAACCCTTTCATGCCGCGTTCACACTCACCGAGAGTCATTTTAAGGCTGTTTTTCAAAAAATAAAAAGGTCTATAGCAACATGAAACATCTTGATTTCTGTTTTGCTATATTCACTGTGCTCAAGGTAAATTTTTCAAGTTTCTACATGAAATCCTAAAATCAACCTCCCCTATTGGCTACATTGAGCCGTGTACATTTCGCAAATGGCAAGAAAATTGATATATTTCATTCAGAAATGCTATTTTCTATCATTTTGGTCGTTAGTCTTATGAGGATGGGTTCCCTTTTGAGTCTGGTTCCTCCTAGGGTTTCTTCCCTATGCGTCACTCACAGATTTGAGGTACGTGCGGGTGATTTTAATAATCTGAATGCCGAGCTCAGAATAATAAGTTTGTTCATAACCCGACTCTGAATACCAGGAACTTTTCCCTGTGAAATACTGAACTGACTTTCGGACTTGGACTTTTGGAATAGTTCATCATTTGTTTGTTTGTTTGTTTGTTTACCGTAAATAACGTTGGTTTTGACCAAAATTTCATTTCCTTAAAAGAATTCATTCCAGATGCGACATGAAATTAAAGCAGACAGGACCCTGCAGCCGTGAGCGTTCCGAGCTCGCAGCCGAGCACTCACATGATAAATCAGCTTGTAAATCAGATTTTCTTCCCCGTAATATAATGGATGAGCGCTGAGATCCGTAATCAGTTTTATTCTCTACCACAGACGTTCGCATATTGTACGCAAGCTGCAAAGTTGCACAGCCTTTAAGAAAGTAAAAAACGTCACTGCTTTATTTAATTGTGATGAAGTCGCCGCAAACCACTAACGTCATCGAGCGTGGGCCTTTTAGAGCTTCAGAGTCGAGCGGTAATGAATTACATCGAACTTGCTGTAGATGAAAGACCTTGAACACAAGCCTGCTCGTTCATAAACACGGCCTTCAGTCACGCACGGACCCAGCTAGCCGTACTCACATCTCCTGCTATATGTGCATGAAGAGATCTAAATATACACATATGCATATAAATATATATATATATATAGTGATAAAGAAATGTTTTAAATTGTCTTAATTATATAAATGCTTTACAGTGAAGGTGATTCCATGATTGTTGTGATTAAGCCCTTGTAAAACATTCAAAAATTATCATTATTTTCAACATTGATTCAAAGGAAAATGCGTTCAAACAACAATATCTCATGTTTTCACGTTTTCTTTGCTGGCAGGTTGAACTTTTAAGCAAGTGGTTAACTAGCATTCATGCTAATAGCATCCTGAGAGCATGAACTTTCTAGTGAGTCGAAACATCATAATAGACTATTTATCAAAATAGGAATGAACACGAAACAAAGCGAGGCCACGAGGCTATTTGAATTTCGTCCGTGTAAATTGAAACTAGCATCGTCTCAAGAAACGACGCACGCATTAACTCCACCTCGATGTCTCCAGAAATACACACCCCTGTCATCATCTCCGCCACTCCATCATCATCAGCGCACCGTCACACTAAACGCGAGGCAGAGCGTGGAGTAGCAGGTGCACGGCTCGGCTCGGTGTGTTGCTGTGTGGTTGCTGAGCACCGGAGGCTCTATCAAAGAAAGAGCTTTTCATTATGTTTTTAAGAGGAGAAGAAAAGGCAGTAGATGAAGGAGGCCTTGAAGAAGCACCGTGGACGTGATGTATGAGAGCAAATTCATATCTGACAAATTCAGCCCTGTTCCAAGGATTGTAAAATCCAAACTTAGATTAAAAAGTCGACAGATCACATTTCAGCGCTTCGACACGGACAGCTTTTTCATTTTATTTAAAAATAGAGCGCAGATGTCTGCTGCGAGGGCGACCCCGAATCTTCTCCTCTCTGCCGCGCAGACGCAAGGCTGAGGTTTTAAAACGCTAATAACCCCAAGTCAACAGTTTCAGCATTACTCATGTGAAAACACCCAGGCACGGCTGATCCTAATTGGTGTCGATTCATTTCCTATAACGGCATGTCCTGGAGTGTTTCTTTTATTCTTAATTTATTATACCACAGCAACTTGTCAGTGATTAATTTATTAAAGAATGACGCGTTGTACTTTTTTTTATCAGTTTATGGTTACACTTAGCGCTGAGACAAGATAGCTCTCGTTTATTCTTCCCTCACCAGCATCTCTTTTTCTCTCTCTTGAACTTTGAAGACAGATTCTTGTCTTGTTACCGAGAAAACACAAAGCGTAAAAAGTTCCTGAGTGCTGACGCTGGAGAATTCTTCCATAAAAAAAAACAAACATATTCATACATATTCAAAAACATATTTACTCTTCATATTTTGGATATTTGTTTATACGAAGCATCCGTCATGGATCATTGTAAGCTGTTACTATAGAAACGAGAGCATTAATATAAACCTGGTCTACTGTCAGAGCTGCTGTTATAGAAAATGAACCAACATCTTCTGACCAATCAGCATCCAGAATTGAGCAGCGCATAATAAGTGGACGTGTCTAGGGTAGGCTATAGTTGTTCTTGTCTGATACAGAGTAAGGGAGGCAGTGCCGGGTTTATACCACATTAGAATTCAAAGCATTTGTATGGAGAATATACAGAGAGAGAGAGAGAGATGAAAAACAAGCCCGTCAGTGCGTGCCCATGAAATGCGTCTGTGCGTCTGTTTCCGACTTCAAACCTCCCCTGGGTGTCTCGAGTCTCTCTGCCATCTCGTCCAAAAAAAAAGTCCTCCTGAGAGCTCTGTCTCATTACTGTCTCTCTCTCGCTCTTTCTCTCTTTCCCAGGTCCGAATTGCTACGCTGGAACGACGATCATCCCGGCCGGCATCGAAGTGAAAGTGGACGACTGCACCATCTGCCGCTGCCACAGCGGGGACTGGTGGAAACCGGCGCAGTGTCTAAGGCGCGAGTGTCTCAATGGCCAGACTTCATAAAAACTCTTCTGAGTAAAAGAGAGGGATAGAAACGTGATTGACAGCAGCGCCCAGACACGGGGACCGCCCACCTCGAGAACACGGAGGGAGGGAGGGAGGGACTGACCGGCACGAGCACAATACGGCTGGCTAAAGTGAGGCTGCTGAGAGACACACACACACTGATACGCTTTCCACCTCGGAGGTGTCGGAGTGGCGGAAACATCAAAAGACGCTGTTGTTTTTGTTTTTCTAATGGTTTCATTGTAGGTTTACTTCTCACATATGCTGCTCAAACACAGAGTTTCTATATTTCATGATTCAGTGAGGGATGATATTTATTTATTCAACACAGTTTGGCGTGCATCGTGACTGGATATGAACGAGCGCGTTTCAACCCAGGAGGCCATATTTATCTTTATTGCATCCAGATAAATGGGTTCTGAAACATAAAGCCTGATGTACACTGTGCGATTTTGCTGTAAAAACGAATTCGTCGGTTGTGAGCTGCTTCAGGCATTAAGTAAGAAATTTTGATTAATATCTCAGCGTGTGATCGCTGCTACGGCGCTCGTCTGTAATCCACCAGTAGGAGGACGGGACAGGATGACGTCAGACATCTACAGGTACAATGCAGGTGGTCCTGAAACATAAACACAATATCCTTCCACTTTTTCCGGATCACGGATCGTTGCCATCAAAAAGAATGTAGTTCTTTTTCTTTTTCGCAGGATCATCGTATAATCTGACATGGCGAACACAGTCTGTTAAAGAATACGGCAAAGATTTTATTGAGATCTTGTGCTAGTGTGTGAGAAGTAATGATTTTAAAAGACAGCTGAAATCGCACAGTCTAAACCAGGCTTTAGCGACACTACCGTCCGGCTCCGACCCAGCTCCACATCGCCAAATACGAATTAGAGCGCCGGTCTGATGTTCCGCTGTCTGTAATTCTATCAACGTTAATTCATTTCTTTCATTATGGACAAACGAGGCTTGTGTGAAGAGCCGGTACTGAGCTTTCTGGCTAAACATCTCTGATTACTACTGAAACGCTGAGCTATAGCTGGAGGAACAAAGCAAAAAGAGATGTCGTAGACGCTGCGCTGTAAACTAGTTAAGTGATTAGTCACATTCATTTACGCACCTTATGATTGTAATTGTATACATATTATTATTATTATTATTATTATTAACAACTCAATTATTGAGAAAGACACCCATTATGGCTGAGCCACATTTGATTGGCAGGGAAATCTTAGGGTTGGTCGATATGACAAAAATGTCGTATCACAATATTTCTGCGGTACATGATGCGCACAGCCTAAAAACATTTGTGCTGCTTTTATAAAAATAAATAATTTAATAATACTTTGATTTATTTATCTACAATAATAAGCTAAGGCTGAAAACACTGAAGCTATTCATATTTTACAACTGTAATGATGCAAACTATGGATGGCTATCAAATCAGGAGCTTGCTACTAATAAAGGTTTCAAAAATCTCGTGATAGCTTCGGAACAGTGTATCGTGATAATGTTATGGTAACAAAACCCCGGAAGAGATTTTAATCAACGCAGACGTTAGCAAACGTCGAAGGTTACAGAGTTTATAATCTATAATCTCCGTAAAACTGGAAGTGACATCGATTTATATACGAACACGAGAACGGTTAACGATCAAGCCGCCATCTTGAATTTGAGCTGCAATGCAGTCTGGGATACATTTGACGGGATACATTTCAGGGTCCGCGTGCATCATGTCCCAGCGTCTTCATGCCCCAATCTTTTCAAGCTTTCACTAAATGATTGCGTATGCTGCTGCGTTCCTTTCGGGAAGTGAAATCAACACTGATGTTTACACATGCAGCCAGCAGCGTTTGAGATTCACCACACTTCCATCCAATCTAAACAAACCTGACAGCAGCTTAGACAGCGAGCTGAACGTGGGGAACAGAGAAGAGATTAGCGTTAATGTTATACAAACACGGAATCGTGTTCCCCATCAGTCTGAGGAAGTGACAAATCCCAGCATTAAAGCGTCTATCGTACAAGTTCCACCCTCTTTAAGACAAATAAACTACCTTTCTGGGAGTTTTTTTTGGAAAAGTGAATATTGTGTTTGATGACAAACCAAAAACACACTGACGAACAAGCTAATGCACTCCTACTGTAGAGCAAGACACGCCCCCTGGGGGCAGGACATATATATGCACTATCAGTCAAAAGTTTGGACACGCCAATGTTTTTTTCTTTATTTTTATTACTTAAAAGTCACGTCATGTCTTAAAGTAATGATGGACTGTTGTTTCTCTTTACTTAGTCGAGCGGTTGTTGACAT
>JAQQZR010000035.1:24103743-24117222 GCA_030068235.1 Notoglanidium macrostoma | reverse complement strand
TCCATACCTCTCCCGGTTTATAAATCCCTTTAGATTCCATACCTCTCCCGGTTTATAAATCCCTTTAGATTCCATACTTTTCCCGGTTTAGATATCCCTTTAGATTCCATACCTTTCCCGGTTTATAAATCCCTTTAGATTCCATTCTTCTCCATGTAGCAGGTTTAATGTGAGGGTCTGAGAAGGTATGGAATCGAAAGTAATGTCCAGACTTGCACACGAATCCTGTCACTTACCCAGTAATCGATATTGAGCCAAACATGGCCGAAACCTGTTGTTGTTGTAATGTTTTGATCCAGACAGCTGGTCAGAGCTGACCCTCATGTTTGACCCCATCACCACCGCACTTACCTCAACTCAATCTCTCAAAGCTGTTATAGTGCAAATAATCACTGTTATTTTCCTCCACAGATACAGGAACGCTTCTCCTATATCCCCTCATCGGAAACCATCATCTTCTGCTTTCCATCACACACCACAATTGTAAAGTCCACTTTGATGTTAAGTGTTTGTCTATAATCTGCTTGGGGTTATTCTTCTACAGAACCAAAGATTATGTCCAATTACCCAACTACAGCCGGCTTCAGAATTATTGGCACCCCTTATCATGAGGGAGGAAAAAAGGTTATGAAAAATAAAATCTGTAGTGGTTAATCAGCTTAAGACCTCAGAAAAATATGAACTATGAGATTTAACAGAGGTAGATTTGTTCTAAGAAATAAAACTTAGAAATCAAAAATTACCACTGTAAATTATTATGAAACAACTGAAGAATGTTCCCATTTCTATTTTGAGTTTGCCTGAGTGTTTAGGAACTCTCAAGCAGTCATCCATGGGTTCTTGTTTCACCAGGATAAAAATAAAGGAAAACGGCACGTCCTTATTCATCCATCAACATGGGGAAAATAATACAGAAATGAAACGAGTTCATCAGCTTCCAACTGTAGAACTGTTGATTAGTAACTGCAATTTTATATACAGATTATGCGTGTTTACATCATTTATTTCAATTATACACTAATTTACTCAACATTTTGTCAAACTCTGACATTTCATATTAATGACTTAAATGAATGCGCTCCAAAACAAACCCATAAATCAAGACAAATCAGTTCGAGTCTCATTGTTCAATCAGAACAAAAGTTCTGGCGCCCTATAAAAGGAGGCGTTCGAGTGTGTCTGTGGTAACTGATTTAGTGCACACCGCACCACACTTCGGAGGTCCTTTTCCCCCATTGAGTTGTCTGTGCGACCCTTCCATTTATGGAGTTGCAGGCGTGGCTGAATGAAAATCAGCCATTCATGAACACATTTAATGATTTACAGCTGCGTCATATGCGCATGGGGAGAAAAGTAAACGTTGTAAATGTGATCAGAATATTTTTAAGTTCGCTGGACGAAAATATCCACAAAAGTATACATAGTAAAAGACGGAGAAAGAAGGCCTGTTGATCTTTTATAGCGTGGCATTAAAAAAAGCTCAGTGATGCACAATACTGACTCCACATGCAGAAAATCAGAGATGTGATGACGACATGATGCTATATTCATGATTTTGCCCTGTCAGTCAATCTTACACATATTTGTGGCATGAAATGAGTCAGAGCTCGGGCACAGGAAGGAGGCTGAATGCCCTGATGCAGTCCAGCAGCCAGGATGAAGGAGCCGACCACACTTTGCCCAGACGGACCGGCCCGGGTCTGCTCGAGCTCTGCGGCTCGTACAGGACGTATTGCGTGCAGAACGCCTGATCGGACTCGGGCGGAGCGTGATACGCTGCTGCCATCACCGTCTGAGTCACGTCGCTGTCGGCTTTGGGCTGCCGGCTGAGAACCTGGCCTCCTCCTGCCCTCACCAGCTGCACCAGCTCGTCTCTCGGAGGCTTGTGGAAAGAGCCGAGCAGGTAGAAGAAGCAGCCGTCGAACAGAGGAGGCAGCTGAGCAGAGGAAATAAAGAATATAGTATTTCTTAAAACAAATCAGCCCCACTGTTATCACCTGAATGCTCTATTTTGTGATATTACCTGAGGGCAGATGATGTGAGCAGAATGGAAGCACAAAGAATGGAAGGTTGGACATCGGTCAATGCATTATTTTTTCCTTAAATGACTGTGCTCTTTTCTTTCTGACCCCATTCCCCGTTCAACACATGCCACGCTGATCGTCTCCCTCTGGCCTCGGCTGTTCTTTTCATTACAAATACGTTTCACAGTCTAGCAGAGGAGCGTGGGAGGGAAAATGCTCAGGTATTACCTGATCCATCTCTTATAGCACAGAACCCTGCAGACCCAGCAAAGTATTTCAGTTCATTGAAGCGAGTACTTGGAAAATATTGTAGAATCGATCAATGTGTGAAAAACAATGACCGCCGTTCAGCGAGTCGTTTTCTAAACCTGTAGCGGATCCTGTGTAACAGCCAATCACGTGTGGTTATAGAAATTATTTAGCTGAAGGCAGCTCATTCGACTGGACACTAACTACAAGGCTAGAGAGATTAGCTCAATAAGAAAAGCATTTACACGGACTTCCATACATTTTTAAAATCCGAGTATCGACGCGATGGCGTGGTTTGAGGGGGGAAAAAAGCTGATTACAGAAACAGAATTGAAGAACTTGTTTATTCTCTTGTCTGAGGCTCTGGTCAAAAGTGGTAATGAGTAGCATTGTCTCAGACACATATAGCCATAAACTAATCCATTTTTAAGCATTAAACATTACCATTTCAGTCATGTTAATCAAAAAACAAATTTTATCTTAAAATTTGACCTGAACACTACTGCGGTCCTCATTGTTCCTTCTTGCATCCTACGAGTTTGTCAAGAAGCATCACCATTAACATTAAAAATCCTTCTTAATTGCATCACAAGAGCTGTGTTGAGCTATATTTATTGTTCCTTTAAGGCTCTTCAGATGGGACTGAGCCAGAGCTGCTTTAGTGCTGCATTCGACTTAAATAAACATGGAAGTCAAATTAAGTTATATTAGCAGCAAGCTAAACAGCTAACCGTGATGAGTGATGTGTATTTACTTCATCTAAACAATCAACAAATGAATATATCTGTATTTTGAGATCATCTAACTTGATATCTATCTGCATAATGCTCTAAAGTCAATATGTCGAAATAGATCAGTGCTACTTTACCGCTGATTAGCTGACCATTAGCAGCCATGATGAACTCGAGGTTGAGGAGACTGTCCCAAGTTCCTCAGTAGGAAATCCGATTTGAGAGTGCATTTGCTTTGCTTTTTCCCAGTTGAAGGTCAGAAATTACGAGTCGAGACCTCAAAGTCAAGACCTTCGAGTCAAGACCTTCATCCTGCTACTTCTATCAGCAGTCACATCATGAATAAACACCAGTGGCCCAGTTCCGCCGACAGCCATACATGCCCATGTCCACCATTTTTGACAGATGATGTGGTATGCATTGGATCATGAGCCCTTCCTTTCTTTCTCCCATCTCTTCTCTTCCTTTCATTCTGCTGCAAGGTAATCTTGGTTTAATCAGTTCAAAGAATCCTGATCCAGAACTGGACAGGCTTTGTAGCAAGGTCTAATCTGGCCTTTCTGTCCTTGTATGTTACTAGTGGTTTTTATCTTGAAATAAACCCTCTGTATTTACATTCATGAAGGTGGGTCTCGATTGTAGACTTTGTCAATGATACTCCTACCTTCTCGAGACTGTTCTTGACTTGGCTAAATGTTGTAAAGGGGCTTTTCTCCACCAAGGAAAGAATTCTACAATCATCCACTTTAGTGGTCTTCCATGGTCTTCCAGGCCTTTTGGTTTTACTGAATTCACCTGTGCATTCCTTCTTTTTTTAGAATGTACCAAATGTTGATTTGGCCATGCATAAAATTTGTACTATCTTTTTGATAGGTCCATTTAGCTTTTTCAGTCTAATGATGGCCTTCTTCAGCTTTATCGACAGCTTTTAGGACTGCATATAGAGATTTCCCATGAACAGCTGCCAAATGCAAATTTAACACTTGGATTCATCTCCAGGCCTTTTATTTCCTTAATTTGTCATGAAATAACAAGGAAACGGGCCATAACAGCCCATGAAACTGCTCATCAGTCCATTATCCAATTACTTTTGAGCCTGGTTGGTTGGCCAGCAACTGCTCATCTGCATGGAATTTGAAGTCCCACGGAATCTTATCTCTGTTGTTCTCAACCACTTTCGGTAGTGTCTCGCAACAGGACTTGGGAACTTGTAGCCCATACTTGTTTCAGTACACTATCCCTGCCACTTGGTTATGCCGTTCAGTGTATGATGTCCCAGCTTGCAGCTTGCACCCAGCTAATAAGTACTGGACAGTCTCAGGGGCATTTTTGCACAGCCTGCACTGTGGTAGACCCCTGCCTCTACAGATCTGGTGCTTAGGGCCTGTTGTTGTGCTGCCATGATCAGAGCCTCTGTGCTGTCCTTCAGGCCTGGTTTTTCTAGCCACTGGTATTATTTCCTGATGTCAGCCACTTCCTCTATCTGCCGGTGGTACATTCCATGGAGGGGCTTGGTCTTCCACGATCATTCTCATCCTACTCATTATCTTCTGTCTTCTGCTGCCTGAGACACCCTTTCATCAGTTCGTCCTGGGGGGCCATCTTCTTGAGGTATTCACGGATGTTCCTCGTTTCATTCTGAATATTAGCTGTGACGCTCACTAATCCTCATCCCCCTTCTGTCCGTTGTTCGTAGTTCTTCTGTATTTGTCCGTGCCAGGCACCGCTCATCATTTCCATCATCTGTAGTGTTCCCAATCTGTGGTTGTAGTCTTTAAAGTTCTAGCTGTGACAGTAGCTTCCTTCTATTGATGTTAGAGCACAGGCCAAGAACTGTTTCTTAGTCAGTATGGATGTTGGTCTTCTGGTCATCCATAGTTCCCACATTCGGTGCATGAAGGCTCTATCCTTGGGCTTGCTGTCATAGTAGCATTCCATCAAGTCCAAATTTCCAGTCCTAGTCCAGGTGTGTCTTATTTTATCCATGCGTTTTACTCCGTGATATTTTTTTTTTCTTTTAATAATGTGACATTAATTTGTGACATGTATATGTGAGTGAAATAAAACCAATCAATCATAGCAAAAATTGAGTGTCCCACTTTAAGAGTTTGGGTGTCCCACTTCCTCTAAAAAGACAGTCAGTTGATCAGTTGAGGTTTGAAAAGGTGTCACTTCATCTGTGTTTTTAAAAATTTTTATTTAAACTATTAAATTGTGTAACAGACAACCTAAGCTTTTAAAAATTATATTATGTTGTTCTATATGGCATCAAGGCTATAGTTAAAAAAAAATAAAATAAAAAAATGACAGAGATGATGAAATTACCAAAACTGTCCTACTTTACCAATCTTATTTAGATTTTTAATTAAAACATCAGTAAATGCCATTTAAAAGTTTAAACGAGTACAAAGTAGAACAGCCGACTTAACCTGATAAATGCCTCCTACATCCTGGGTTTCTCCCAAACACCGCATGCTGTGGGAAAACCACAGCTAGGAATTAGAATGAGAAAACATTGTCTTAACGGTCTCATCATTTTCAGGAGAGCACTCTGATGTAAACACTTGCTAAATTCTAATAAAAAAAAAAAAATCAGCCCTAGACTGTTTCAGCCTCTGGGACGCCGCTTTCCTGTGCTCAACATGTGGAAAATGTTCCTTATTAGCTTAAAGTCCACAGGCACTAAATTTAGACTTCCAGTAAGTACAGCGATGATTTAAATCTCTCCGCTGTGCAAAAAGAAAGTGTTCCTCTCGGGAGGCGACACTTTCCTCCGCGAGAATCATCGTCCCTGAGGGAGGAGTGAAGCTTTCTAAATGACCCACGATCCACAGAGCAGCAGTAATAAAAGCCGAGACGCCCGGGGGACACGAGGGCGGAGACGCTTCACGCCGACACCAGATGCCGTTAAAAGGCACGGTGCGTGTGCATTATTACAGCTCTCTGCGGAGACTCGCGGCTGTCAGGAGGTCGTGCTTGTGTCAGCGTCACTCACCAGACTGACTCTGTTCACTCGAGCCCTCTGTGGACCCTCGGCCACCTCGAACCCGCTCTCGTCTATCCAACGGCCCTGCTGCACACACCCGGCCAACCCTGAGACGGAGACAGACGTGTGAGGTTTGCATCCGGAACGTGAAGTGAAACGCCAGACAAGAAAAATAATCAAGCAATTGCACGTGGTAAAATAATAAAAATAAGTAGTAGTTTTTCCACTTGGATGAGAGATAAATTCAATTAACACTAAAACCACTGACTGATGACGCCATACTAATATGCTCCAGAAATAATATGTCATAATTATTATTATTATTATTATATACTTGTATTAGTGCTGTTTTTTCCCCTTAAATACGTCATCCTACTGGAAGAGAAATGCAAGAAAAATACGGCGCTTCTAAACATAACCTTTATTTTCATATAAGTGTGAGATCATGATGAAATAATACTGCATTCCAGCAGCTTATATCTTGAGTAGCCCCGGATAATTGTCTTGGGAACAACTTCTACAAACTTCCTGCTGCACGCTCGCCCATACGAGTTAGTTTTAAGAATTAGTACATCCTTAAATAGTGTACTTCTAATGCACAGATTTATTATTTTGTTGCACCGAGTTGTTATCCACCTTGCATTTGCAGAGTAAACACAAACAACATCAAAGGGCCGAATATATTATATATATATATATATGGATTTCTATTAAAATGACATTCTTTTTTTTTACCTGATTTTTTTTTTTTTTTTAAATAAAATGTGTAAAATGTTTGTATATTTTTAGACTACTGTGAAAATGAAATGAATCTTTAGAGCTCTGGATGCACCAATTCCACTTTTGTTTTTTTTATTATTTCCGATACGGACGCTGCCCCGAACTCGGAGTGACTTTCTGCAGCCTCCTCTTGGCACACTGTGCATTATTAGGACAATTTGTGACCCGTGTTCATGTGCAGGAGCGGTGTCGCAACATTGTCTCAGACCAATTCCTTTGTATCGAATCGATAGAGCCTTAATTATCGCTCTGTAGATCTGAGGGCGAATCTAAAACCTGTCCTTATCTCAAACCTGCACCTTTAAAGCAACAGCCACGGACACGCACATCACTTAAAAGATGGTGTTAAATCTTGCTGTATTTGCTCATGAACAGCAGGAGAAGGCTTTCAGCGCGGACACAGGCAGCACTAAAATGCAGATAACTGGGCTCTTTTCAAACAAGGACAAAGCGGTGTTTTTCTACCTCTAGAGGCAGAGATATGATGCTTTATGGGGAAAAAAGGCCAGGTTTCCATTTTCTGATTTCACGACCGTATGCGGCGGCCGCTGAGACACATTTATTGTACAAGGCAATTCAACAAAGGCAGCAGCTGCTAGTGTGGCTACAGAAAATGGCCATTACCTGCTTTTTCCATCTGCTGTACTCGTTTACAACTATCAGGTAGCGTTATGTTCAGACAGCTGAGGTTACACAACTCTCAGTCAAGTTCTTAAAGAAATGTACACTTTTTAAAATGCAGTGCTGCCGGTACTACTGAGGATGCGGACGGAATAAAACCTGCTCTGCAAGTACTTCTAGAAAAGACACAAACACTTTACCTACTGGTGGTGTTAATAGGGCTACACCATCATCATTATGTGTTACCTCATAGTGATTAAGTGACTATTACGCCGCCGTCGAGCGACCCCGTACCGCCTCGCCGCCGTCGAGCGACCCCGTACCGCCTCGCCGTCAAGCCGTCAAGCCGTCCCATCTTTCAGGCAGGAAAATCAAGTTGCTACAAGAAGACCAATCTCAAGATTACTAGTGTGACATGAGGAAGAGCGAAAGGGCTTCCAGGGGTGTCCGTTAATATCGGGGAGTTCAAGACACCTACATAACTCTCACCCACTCCAGGTTCATATGTCGATTGGCTCATCTGCTGTTTTTATTGAAGGGAAAAGAAAGGCTGATCTTTTGTTTTACAAGAGCACTCCAATGTTAAAATGCTAACGCTAAATGCTTAAAGGTCTGGAAGTGTCATCGAAATTGCAGGTTGAGAGGAAAAGCTTGATCTAATCACTCTTTACGTTCCTGAAAGCAATTCCCTTTGCACTAAGCATGCCACTAAGGATAGAAGCGAGTGCAAATAGCCTTCAAATGAAATATAAATCTGTAAGGTAACCATGCGTCGCCTTCACCTCCCCCACAATCTCTCAGCCTAATGGAAAAGCCTGTTTCAGATGAACGTTTTTGCATGCCTTCATGCCCGTGCAGCACTCAGTCATTAGCAAGATAGCAGATTCGCCCACCAAATAGGAGCGTTATCTCTATCTTCAATGCTGCTGTAGTGCAACAGTGCTAAATCACACCTCAGCACCACACGCTCATTCCTCCACAGTAGTCATCAGCTGTAATTATGTTTCTTCTGCCTCTTTAATTACAGCTTTCATTTCCAGAAACCCTGTCGGGCCGGAGACGCTAACGCCTCATCCCAGGGTTAATCCGACTCTCTCGGGACATTAGGACCGGCTCGTTAGCCGAGCGGAAAGGAGCCATTAGCATATCAGCTAATTAGATTTGCCACAATGAGGACTGTGTGTAAGTGGGTGTGCAGATGACCCTGAAAGCCTGAAGTGCAAAGTGCAAGCGCCTCTGAGCAGTCGACCACAATACAGATAGCGGATAATCACAAGCGCTTGCTCAGTGACGAGGCAGGACGATCAAAACGTTTTACTAGGTGCGTATATCAGCGGAAAACCACGTCCCTGACACTGTTCCGAGATCAGGGATGTCATGACTATCGTTATATTTAACAGTGATCAGCATTTTCTTTAATCCATACGTTTTTGGGGCATCTGTGTATTAAAAGTCGCCAAGATTTGAATTAGATGCTTAATATGCGTGTGTTCCAATGCATTCAGTTGGCTTCCCACCAAATTTTATTATGGAATAATAGCTTTCAGAGACCACAAGGGGGCGATATAAAATCTAGAGCCCATTCACCATCAGGCACGTCAACACCTTATAGGACACTGAATACTGACAACTTAGAAAATTAAGGGTTTCATTATTTATGCCTATTTATTTCTATATGAAAAATGCAGATCTACGTCGATCAGGAAAATGTTCGGATTATCGACGCATGAAAACGGCGTCGATCCCCAGACCGATGTTTATTATGGATCTGACGCACTGCGTTTTCAATTATGACGTCAAGGTTCGATTTGATTTTCGATACCAAGGTCAAGCTTCAAAACGATTTTTAATTCAATGAGTATTTAAAATATGAAGGACTCTACAGATCTCTAATGATCTACTACGGCAGATTGCACGGGCTCAGAAGGACTGGACTTTTAAGCAAAAGACTTTTGCGAAACAGCTTGCTTTTGCACAAAACATGGTTTTCTGTTCCCAACCAAAGCTTCGAAGTGTTGTGCGCTCCGAGATGCTTTTCGGACCACCACGGAACATCGACATGGTGTTTCCACCAACAGCACCGTCGTCCACTGGACGTTTTTATGCTTTTTACTTTTTTTTTTTTTTTTTTTTTTTTTAAATTGTTTGTGAAAATCCCACCCAATAAAAACAGCACTTACTGAAATACTCAAACCAGCCCATCTGGCACCATCTCACAGCGACCACGAAGATTTCTTCCCAATTCTGATGTTGGAAATATGAAAATGACCTGATGCTCTTGACCTGTATCTTCATGTATTTATGCATCTGCGAGCCACATGATTGGCTGATTGGATAACTGCATGAAGACAAACATTTATAACACATATATGCCTTTGGTTTCTATTTCCAATTGAATAAAACATTCAACATTATAAAAGTAGAATAATTGAAGCTGAATAATGACCTAGTGTTTGTACGATCCATTCAGACTCCTGGCAGCATATAAATATCCTGCGGCCTTGATTAAGATTAAATGTTCATTATGATGAATAGCCTACTTTATCTGTTTAATGTATTGTTTTATATGTAATAGCCAATCAAAGCAGTGCTGTGGGACAGTACTGACTCTAATTGTTTAATGTCTCTCAGGGACAGCAGAAATGACACTCGCAGAGTCGCCTGATCTGGAAGCAGCTTTCGCTCTCTGCAGCTCTCGCCTGCTGCTGTTCAATACACATTTTTCACATTTTATTTAATACGTCTGATTTAATGTGTGAGCACTTGGATAATAAACCGAGTTTGCAAATAGTTTGTTTTTGTTTTTTTTTGCTTCGCTCATCAGTACATCGTTCTCGAGGTGATGCAACACTGTCCGTACACTTACCTGTACCAGGAAAGCTCGCTCTTAAAGCTTAAAACGGCTGGAACATTGCGCATCAAAGAGAAGTGTGAAGAAAGCCTCAGTTCTGGGTGTTCACTCTTTACAAAGAATATCGCATAAATAAAGGAGTTATTAAAGGAAACGATTTCCTTAAAAAACAAAGCACGGCTCTTTCATGCATTCCAGGAACTGAGGAAATCTAACCGGAATCTCGGCGCTTATAATGCTTTCTTTTCCCTGATAAATCTGCTTTTCATACACGATACACGAAAAACTCTCAGGTGAACACTCGGCCTGCCGAACGTCTCGGCTCGAGTGGACCTCGAGTAACAAATCCCACAACCGCTGAAATTCCCATTCAGCGCTAACAGCTAACAGGCGCGACAGGTCCAAATGAGAAAATATAGCGCGACTGAAAGCATTATTCAACAGGGGGCAAAAACATGACTCACTCTTATTAAGCGGAAAATTGTTCCACAGAGCTGCTGTGATTTATAGGACACTAAAGGACATCAAGGTCCACAGTGAACCGGTTACGTCCAGGCACGTATTTCGGCTTTCTGCTTTTCTCTCTCTGGCATTCACAGTAAACGTGATGGAGGGGCTGGCTGCTATTTGGTACCCTTTGTAGACAGGTCAATGATAAAAACCCAGAGAAAAGTGGACTGAGCATCACCCTTTTAGGTCTTCTTTCAATATGTAGGGCTTATATAATTCTTTTCTAATTTAAATGTATTAAGACAGACAGACAGTTATACCAAGATAAAAACCTGTCTGTCTGTCTATCCATCGATCGATCATTTTTAATCCCCATCCATCCAATCCTCTATCTATCTATCTATCTATCAAATCCTCCATCAATCCTTCCTCCATCCATCCACCCATTTCCCCATCCATTCAATTCTCCATCCATCCAATATGCCATCCATCCATCAATCCATTCGTCCAATCCTCCATCCATCCATCAGTCAATTCACCATCCATCCAATCGTTTATCTATCTATCAAATCCTCCATCAATCCTTCCTCCATCCATCCAGCTGTCCAATTCACCATCCATCCACCCATTTCTCCATCCATTCAATTCTCTATCTATCCGTCTATCTATCCGTCCAATTCTCCATCCATCCATCACTCAATTCACCATCCATCCAATCGTTTATCTATCTATCGAATTTAACTCTCCATCAATCCATCCACCCAATTCTCCACCCATCCAATCCTCTATCTATCTATCTATCTAATCCTCCATCAATCTCTCTCCATCTATCCAGTTGTCCAATTCATCATCCATCCACCCATTTCTCCATCCATTCAATTCTCTATCTAGCCGTCTATCTATCCATACAATTCTCCATCCATCCATCACTCAATTCACCATCCATCCACCCATTTCTCCATCCATTCAATTCTCTATCTATCCGTCTATCTATCCGTCCAATTCTCCATCCATCCATCACTCAATTCACCATCCATCCAATCGTTTATCTATCTATCGAATTTAACTCTCCATCAATCCATCCACCCAATTCTCCACCCATCCAATCCTCTATCTATCTATCTATCTAATCCTCCATCAATCTCTCTCCATCTATCCAGTTGTCCAATTCATCATCCATCCACCCATTTCTCCATCCATTCAATTCTCTATCTAGCCGTCTATCTATCCATACAATTCTCCATCCATCCATCACTCAATTCACCATCCATCCAATCCTTTATCTATCTATCTATCTATCTATCTATCTATCTATCCAATTCTCCATCAATCCATCCACCCATTTCTCCATCCATCTCATCCTCTATCTGTCTACAGTTGCACCTAACATTATTCGACTCCCATTGCAAATTAGGTTTACTGGCAAGATTTACAACCTTTCACTAAAAAACAAACCAAACAAGAACAATTTAAATAGCTCAACATAACTAATATTACAGGACGTTTCTCCACATTCAACACAAAATGGCACTTTTAATGACCTCTGCAGTTTCAGAATTATTCAACCCCTTCATGACGCGCGTCGTTAGTTCTGCTGTCCTGACCTGCTGAAATCGTGATGCGTGGCCAGACACCAGCTTCTGGCAGCGTTCCCGAGGAATCTTGGGGCCAATGGCACCTTAATCCAATGGCCTCCGGCTCACTGATATTCTTGGGTTTGCGTGCAGCAACCACCTTCTTCAAATCCCAACAGAGATTTCCTATGGGGTTCATGTAAGGTGACGGTGACGGCTACTCTAGCATCTTCTAGGACATTTTCTGAAACCGAGCCTCGGTGAACTTTGAGGTATGCTTGCAAATTCGCAAGTTGCGCCGCATGTCATTTTAAGTGCTGCACCTAAAATTTGTGCTGCGCTCCTAACATTTTCAGTAAGGTGCACCTGTGCTACTAGTGGAAGAGGTTAGTCTGGAGCCCTGTATCTGTCTATCTGTCTGTCTGTGTGTCTGTCTGTCTACCTAACTCTCTATCTGTTTATCTCTCTCCATCCATCTATCTACAGATCTTCAAATGGTGATACAGAAATAAGCCAGCTGTATCATTCCATACAATGCTCTCGATTCGATACCTCTATATACGGCACAATAAATTTGACAGACTGCATAATAAAGCAGGTTATTTGCATCCTTTCTTTTTATATTTTCTGTGAATTCTCCACCTCAGCCAAATCTACACTCTCGCTTTTAGAATAACAACACATTGATTTCCCTTCAGTGCAATGTTGGACGATATAAAAATATCATATTGCAATACTCAAAATGTTTCTACAGCACGGTACGCATCACTACATATGCAAAGCCGTGCTGCATTTTAAAAAATGGCAAAAAATAATTGGTAAAAATAAAGTCTGTTAGATAAAATGTAAACAACTTTGAAGATTCTGGGCAAAATTATATCCATCCAGCTGCTTAAAATCAGAGCGAACTTATTAATTTAAAAAGATTCCAGCATATTGTGCCATTATTTATCACAATGTCCTTTTTTTTTTTTTTTGAGCAAACTCAAAGCTGAGACTAAAACAGATGTGTTACTGTGTTACGCTCCTGCTCTTACATGGGAATGTGACGACCCAGCAGCCGTTAAGGATTCCCTGCAGGACGGTGAGGGTGGAGGGCATGGGGCCATCCGGCACTACCACATGTGTGACTAGACAACAGAGAGAGAGAGAGAGAGAGAGAGAGAGAGAGAGAGAGAGAGAGAGAGAGAGAGAGAGAGAGAGAGAGAGAGAG
>JAQQZR010000035.1:24043715-24067630 GCA_030068235.1 Notoglanidium macrostoma | reverse complement strand
TAGGTGGCTGTCATGGTATCCCAGTTAGTTGCTAGGGTGTTGATAGGTGGCTGTCATGGTATCCCAGTTAGTTGCTAGGGTGTTGATAGGTGGCTGTCATGGTATCCCAGTTAGTTGCTAGGGTGTTGATAGGTGGTTACTTCAGTATTCCAGTTGTTTTCTAGTGTGTTGCTAGCTCGTTGCTATGGTATTCCCTGTGGTTGCTAGGGTGTTCCTACGTGATTGCCGTGGTATGCCAGTTGGTTGCAAGGGTGTTGCTACAGTATTTAATTTGTTTGCTAGGATGTTTGTGAATGATTGCTGTTGTGTTCCAAGTGGTTGGCAGGGTGTTGCTAGGCGGTTGCTATGATGTCCCAAGTGGTTGCTAGGTGTTTGCTGCAATATTCAATTTGGTTGTTAGGTTCTATTGGGTTCTGTAATATTCTATGTGGTAGGTTCTAGGGTAATGGTAGATGATTGCTATGGTTTCCCAGCTGGTTGCTATGACCTTGCGCAAGCACACTATTCCTGTATAGTGATGAATTTCATGGCCATATGAAGAAGAAGAAGAAGAAAGAAGAAGGTTCATCAAACCACCATAAATTAAAATCATCACAGAACCTTGTGCGAGGAACTAAAAGCGACATGTTACAGTGTAACATGAATACAGAGATGATTAGGATGTGCATTAGTGTGAGGGGCAGAAGTGTTGGGCTTTAACTCACATGTGCTAGCCTGAGGGGCAGAACTGTTGATGATCTAATGATCTAAAAGCTAGTTTAAGAGCTTTAGTTAGCAGATTAGCACGCTACTGAGACTTTGCTAATGTTGCTGGCAACAACACGATGGACCACGCCCCCCCCAAAAAAAAAAAAAAACGTGCTGTTTTTAATACCACAGTAGTAGTCACTCTAGTGGTCACTCATGCAATGTAGGTCATACAGACTCATGAGCCAGAAGGGAAAGACAACGAGAGTGCTCTGAGAACACTGGGAAGCTCACAAATCCCATAATGAGTAGCTGATAAGAGGAAGCAGATGTGTCTGATGGCACTCTGTATAGCATTAGCATAGAGACGCTGTCCCACCTGATCAATCTCTCTCTTACAGATGCCCCTGACGCGAGCGTAGAAGTACAGATGCTCTTCTCCTGTCAGCAGGTCATCCAGAGCGTCCACCTGAGGGCAGTAGCCGATATTTATCCCCTCCCTCTGGCAGTCCATGATGTCCACCATCCTCCTGAAACACAGCATGCTCATCAGGAAATAACAGAAACTAGTACTAGGAGCTTGGAAAGTAGAAATGAAGAATGAATTCATTACCCGTCCCAGTCGAGCACTTGTGCCGAGCCGCGTGTTGGATTGATGTCTCCGGTTAGCATCTTGAACGTGGTGGTCTTTCCTGCTCCGTTGACTCCCAGCAATCCAAAGCACTAGAAGAGAAGTACATAGTTTTAGCATGACGCTTAAAACGGGCCAAAATTGGTTTATTTGGCTTTTTTTCTTCTCAATGCAAGCACAATGGTACAATTAATACTCAAATCCAGAAATTCTTTCAGACTTTTTTTGAAGTTTGGTCATTTTCTTGTATCCTGACCTCGTTAGCCTGTTACAGTTTTATTAACAGTATATGGTATGCAAAAATAAATGCAAGTTTTCATTAGCATCTCACCATTTTGTTCAATCTTACCTTATAACATGTTTATAAGCCATTAATAGATGAAGCGTTAATTATTAAGTAAAGGTTAAAACATGGTTGCAAATGTTCGCATGAAATTGGCATATAATTAATAACTCATATGCAAACAATTATAAATTACTTGTATAACGTGTTCATAAGACATTCATAGATGATATTGTGTATAACTGCGAGACCATCAGAAATAGTTATTTTTTCAGTAACCAACATTTTTTTCATGGAGTGAAAACATTTCATCTTGAAAACATTCAAAATAGTGATAATTTAACTTGCGTCAATTTAACCCAATGACCTGTTTTATTGTTATAAATTTTATGCACGTAAATAATATACAGCGCATGATTATGTCTTTAGTTCTGAAGGGGTTTGCTGTGTTTAGCTCACTTATAGTGTATAAATGATTTGTAACCCAGTTTGAATGGTGAACAATTTAATTCATTATAATAAAATGAAAAGATCGCAGGTGTAAACTCTCCTGAACTCCGGACTGACCTCTCCCGCTGGGATGCCGAAGGACAGCTTGTTGACGGCTTGCACTCGGCGGTTCAGATATCGGTAGACCTTGGTGAGCTGACTGACCTGCAGCAGATCCGACCCGGCCGCTCCGCTGTCCACACGCTGGCGTTCAGCCAGCACATCCTCGTCCACATACTCACCCCGACTTCCTGTCTGAGGCACCGACTGCCGCCGTGTCCACAACCACCTTATCGGAGACAGACAAGAAAAAATATGAAGGGGTGTTTGCACTGATGAAGCTGGATTCATTTAAAGGTCATACAGAACTGTCTTTAAAAACGCAGAAACGATAAATGCGTGCATTTTGAACAACTGAAAAACACAGCGGCGTTTTCTGATGAAATAGTGTTACATGGGATTTATTTGCATATTGATCCTAATTGGCTGATCTACATTATGACGCAATTAAACTCAGATTAAGATCAGACCTTTTTTCTCTCTGCCCTTTCATCTAATTTATATTTGATGAGACACTCTGTGCTCAGACCCCCAGTGACTTGCACCTTTCATTTCTCCTCCAAACACATTTTTGTTCACACAGTTACACGACTGAGTAGCGTGACTGTTACTGATGCATACCGGACTCATCACTGAAATGGGCTTAAATGCATCGGCACAACCAGCGATCAGAGCGAGGGGACGTGTCACTCTGTGTAATCACCTGACACTGATGGCACTGATAGACTGTGTGAATATAAAACACTGGGCTTGTTACAGTTAGCTCACAGCCTCAGTTAATACCGTTCTGTGTGTTTTTATTACGACCACTGGTGGCGCTGTTGCACTCAGTTTCACAAAAAAAACAAAATAATCCTCTTTAAAACATTTGTTATCCACAATTAAAACAATGTGGGTGCCAAAAAATGTAAACATTAAACTGCTTTTTTTTTTTATCTTTGAAAGACAAAGACAACAATTTCTCACGATTTGACCAGTCAAATTAATATTAACCAAAAACTTATTTAAGCATGACGTTCTGATGATGTCATAACAGGCATTAAAGATAACGAGCACGACGTTCTGATGATGTCATAACAGGCATTAAAGATAACGAGCACAACGTTCTGATGATGTCATAACAGGCATTAAAGATAAAGTGCATGACGTTCTGATGATGTCATAACAGGCATTAAAGATAAAGTGCATGACGTTCTAATGATGTCATAACAGGCATTAAAGATAACGAGCACGACGTTCTGATGATGTCATAACAGGCATTAAAGATAAAGTGCATGACGTTCTGTTATGTTATAAAGGGCATTAGAGATAATTACTGTGATTACTATATTACTTTTATAATTACTTTAACTACTACATTGCTTTTAGTTTAGTTTAGTTTTTCTGATCCCTCAATCAGTCTTGTTCCTTCATCTCTTTTTATCCTTTCTTCCACCTGACTCCGCCCTGCTCCTCACCTGACTTTGCGGAGGAGCCACTTGTTCATCAGCAGCCGCAGAGTGAAGCAGATGAACCCCTGCAAGAACAGCGAGATGAACATCCACCCCAGGACGTCCATGCTGAACGGGTTCTTATAAGCGTCCACGCCGTACGTGCTCAGGATCTGGACCTGCAGGTCGACCCGGGCCAGCTCCATCAGCCCGTTCCCAAAACTGAACTGAGGGAACAGCAGGAACACGTTGCTGAGGGTGTGGTACACCGACTGGATGTTCTGTGTGTGGGGAAAAATGAGACATAACGGAGTCGTTAGTTTGTTGATCATTAATACTTCTTTACAGTCTGTGATATCAATGTTGCCATTTGCACCGCCTCAGCTTACGGCTAACATCTGTACAGACCCCGGCCACGCCCTCCGTTTACACAGCAGCATTTCATCTTAATTCTACATCTGGCTTTATTTGCCATAAAATGGATTTGGGTGTCTTTTATATATTTCCTTAATGCTATTTAGGCCTATGTGAAACGATGGGTCTAAAAATATTTAAATTTGTGCGTGTACTTGAAATAAATATGAACTTGACAATTTAATGGGTATAAAAACTGTGATTGTAACGGCACTATCCGGTGTCACCCAGGTGAGGATGGCTTCCCTTTCGAGTCTGGTTCTTCTCAGGGTTTCTCCCTCATGTCTCCTCAGGGAGTTTTTCCTGTCGCCTCTGGTTCGCTCATTAGGGATATTCATGGATAAATGTACAGATTCATAAGTTTCAAGTTTATAACTGGAATTTATATATTTCTGTGATGCTGCTTTGTGACAATGCCCATTGTTAAAGCGCTTTACAAATAAACAGCAACTCACTGCAAATTATAAGGTCCAAAGCCGATCAGTGGAGGTTTAATTAGTCAGTCTTCTTAAGTGTAAATTTATACACACTCGGTAGCACGACCAAGATATTTCTAATTTACAGGACTTTTATGAACACCTCACTTTTTGTGTAAAAGCTTGTACTGCAGCATGAATTCCTTCATATTCAGCTTGATAAATGAGGCCCATTGTGGCTGAGAGAGATGTTTCTTTTGAAGCAGAGAGCTGTTTGCATTGTACTTATTAAGTTTTGACTTGTGCTGAATTTAATAGTAAAACGGTCACATGACGTCGATGCTCATGGCTTTCTGTGTCTTTGTCCATTCTCCTGCCTTGTAAGGCAAACATGCTGCACAAGAGGGGGTTTATGGGAAATAGCCTACACTAAGCCGCCTCATTGGATAGATTTATTTCAATGACATCATTATTAAATGAAGCAAAATTTATATTCTATTTTAGAACATAACTGTAATCTGATTAACATCGATTTAAACTGTAATGAACTACCCGTCTTTTCTGCATATTCTGTTACTCCGCAGCTCCGTTCGTGTTACATATAAAGAGTTTGAACTGAAAAGAGTTTTGCTTAAATTATCACACAGCAATTAAACGTGACCTCAGGTTTGTCCATACCGCGTTGCTCTGGTTAGCTTGTCCCAGGAAGTAGATGATGGACGTGGAGATGATGGTGTTCATGCTGATGAAGAGGTTGATGCACACGTAGCTGATGAAGGCCATCTCAGCATCTTTGAAGATGGTTGACATGAGGTACATCCAGGGGAAGCTGGCAAATCTGCAAAAGAGCCATGGAATTAAATTAACATGAGCCCAAATCGTGCCTGGGAAAGTACAAAGGAAAGAAAAGTGGTGAGTAAAAGGGGGTGTAAAGAAGGGAAAACATTCACAAGCCAAGCTGAGAGACGCAGAAGATAAATGACTTCATCAGCTCTTTTCATGGCAAAGCTTTTCTCTCGCCTTTTAGAACGATCTGCTTTTTTATTCATTACTCTCAGTGATTGGGGTGGTAACGGATAGAGGAGCGAGAGCAGTGTTTATCTGTGCGTGTGTGTGAGAGAGAGAGGATGCGAAGATGCCCAGCTAAGTAATTTAGCAGCTCCGGGTGCAGTACAGAGCGACTCGGAGCTCACAGGACTGTTCACGGTGCAATTAGCGAAGTCATGGGGTGGAGAAATTCACAGAGACTCAGTGTTAATTCTGATTACAAAAAATGATGAAAAATGTTCAGCCATGACCTTTGATTCATGACAAAAAAGTGGTGTACTTTTGTTTTATTTTTTACATTGTTCACATTTTTAATTTATTTAATTTGTTTATTTTTTTCTGATATAGGCAAATGTTAATTGCTCCGCTCAGATTACACAGAAAGCAGTCCTATGATACATATCGCATCTCCAGATTCTTGCCAATACACAGCCCTACCAAGACATATACTTTTTGTGAAGCATACATAATTTTAATAAGAAAATAATGCCACTGTAGTGAAAAAGGTTGCTAACATTACTGAATCAACTCAGACAGCACAGGTTTGGCGTCTACACTGTCCAACAATGTGTATATGACCACAAGGTTTCCTACAGCCGTGCCTTTTACCGAGCACAAACTATGGAGTGCGTATTCATTACATCTCTTTCATACCACACCACAATGTTAAATTTAACTATAAATGGATAAAAAGCAGGCATGTCGTGCATCGCTGAATCACAATATAAATTTATGACGATTCAAATCGATGGAAATAAAAATCAACCAAAATTATCGTAGTTGTTCTTAGCTGTAATTGCATTGTTTAGACAGCAGATGGTGCAATACAGTACAATAATGGGAATACACGTGATGTCACCGTAGGCAGAAATAACACAACTGTAATGTAGTTCAGCAAAAACACACAGAACCAGATCTAAAATGGGAAAGAGCTTTTGTGCGATTAAATGTACAGATTTAACAAGAAATCGGAGAGAAAGCAGAGAATATATAAAAATGTTATATTATAGAATATATAGTATAATTATAAACTTTTTAATTTAATAAAATAATAAAAGGAATATATTAGCTAATAGGCTATTATATTGAACTCTGACTTTTACCAATGTTTGTAAATAATTATTGTGGGTTATAAGGAAAAATTAAACAAGAATAGATTTTTTTTATTTAACAAAAGGAATATTTCTGTTGATAAATAATAGGGAAAAAAATACATTGAATTTTTCAGTAATAATTAAAAAAATATTTTCAAAAATATCATGGCAAAATGATGATTGTGAACCCAATATAGTAATGGAATTAAATCATGAATGCCTAATAAAATTATTACGTCATTTTTAGCTTTAACACTTTAACACATTCAAGCTTTAACACTGACCCAAAGAGGAAGAGGAGCAGTGAGACGGCTCCCAGGTTGAGTCTGTCAGTAAAGGCAGGAAGCTGGAACGCTGCGATCACAACGATGGAGAGAATCACAGGAACCATGTACAGGGCCTGGAGAGAGAGAGAGAGGGAGAGGGAGAGAGAGAGAGAGGGAGAGAGAGAGAGAGAGGGAGAAAGACAGGAAGAGAGAGAGAGAGAGGGAGGGAGAGAGAGAGGGAGGGAGAGGGAGAGAGAGAGGGAGAGAGAGGGAGTTCCCATTTCCACAGGATTAGTGTAATGTCAGCGTGAGAGAACTTTGTGTGTATTTAATACAGCCTAAATGATAGTTAGCTCTTAGCATGAACCATTTACATGGTCAGTTGAATAAATTAGCTTTTATGCATTTTTAAGCTTTTTTTCCTCCTACTGCATCACTAGTGCTAAGAATCTCCTCCTTAAATCAGCTCGTGAAATGTAAAACTCATTCAATTTGAATAAATCTGTTGTTACAATATTGTCGCAGAATTACAATAAGTTGTTTATTTGTACTTTAGTTATATTTGTTTACATTTTAAAACAATTTTTGTTTACTTTTCTTTTTTAATAATTATTTTTTGATAATGTTGCAACATATCTTGTATTATATTCACAAGGCATTTCTCTCTTGACTTTCATCGCAGAGGAAAAGGCCAAAGATCTTGTCACTCATGTCTCCATAGAAATGTTAAAACTAAAATATTGCATAAAATTTCCTTAAATAGTGAAATTTGTCAGATTCCGCAGTGAAAGATTCCTTTCGTGATTACTTTTTTCCAGCAAACGGTACCGTTTTCCCGAAAATACCTTCTCGTACCATATCGTAGAAGAAATTGATGGTCCAGTAGAAAGTCTCGCTGATGCCTGATATGTGCTGCAGCCTCTTCGAGCCGGTGTGATGCTCCTCTACCTCGTAGATAACAAAGCTGGCTGTCATGATGGAGAAGCCGGTGAGGATGCATATCGCCACCAGAATGTTGACCATGTTGCGAACTCTGTGGGACGCCCGAGAAATGGATAACTCGGACACGTCAAACACACGGTCGTAGGAAAACATATAAGAAGTATACAAGACGGAAGGAAGAAATATAAAGAAAAAATAAGATGACAATTGAATAATAAAATAGAATCAATTAAGGTATAAGATTAAAAAAGAGACAGCAGCAGAAATAGAGTCTCAGAGCCTTTGATAGAAATAAAGTCTTCAAGATCAAACGTAGGCGCAATAAAATAGTTACATTTTGGGCACGTTTGAAATCTTCTGGGAGTTAAAATTTCCAAGATCTCTGATATTCTTCCAGGACATTTTCAGAGATGCCCATGAGAGTTCTGCAGAGTTCTGTCTCAACATGACACAGACTTTTACAGAAGTCCCGGGCGCTCGGTCTGTATTTTTAAAGAGCTACCTACAAGCGTATTTCCTCCCTCTGGCCTTGCTTCTCACTATTACTCTTCCATGAGGGCAAGAACGCGGCCAAAGGCCTGGCACGGTGAGAGCCCAGAACAAATGAGAAAATCGATCTAAAGAGCACAAGCGTCCTCCACACAGCCGAGGTGAACATTTCGCACTAATGCGAGAGGGGTTTGTAATAGCAAACAGCAATGCTGAAATATGGGGAAAGTGTGAGGGAGATGGAGAAAAACAAGGGCTTGAGAGGTTGTTTATAAAATGACTCAGGTTTTCCCTGATGGGATGAAATGGAATAAATGATAATGATGTTAGTGAGAAAGCTTCTTTTACAGCGTCAATTTAAAAATAGAAAAAAACAAAACCAAAAACAGGATATTTCTTTCATGCTTGTATTTGAAAAGATATGAAAAGTCAAATTTAAAATCAAAAATTTTTAAACGGAGTTAACGTGTATACCTTACAACTTAAATCCTTATAACCTATATCGTTCTCTTCTCTCCGTATTTATACACACTTTGACCTGCCGAGCCTGGTGTGTATCCATACTACATATACGTATATACAAGGTTTCACGCTAACCATCAGACATTTGGAGAAAAAAGCTGCTGCTCGTTTGTTCATTTAAGACGTAAACACTGGAGAAGTGCACTCATATTCCTACACTCCAGTTTCTATGGCAACAAGCTTGACCACTCTGTTTGAACGTTAATCACGTTCTAGTCATCATCACTATTAAAATTATTGTGTGAAAGTGTCAGATTTGACACTTCACTCTAGGCTTTGTTTGTTTGTTCGTGTTTTCGTTCTGCTGAAAAAGTGTAATTTCTGATTTTTGGTCCAAACTGAACAGAGGCAACTTTAGTAATTACAGTGAACTGGTTTTAGATATATAGGTGTCTAACGCTAGCTAAGTACAATATACAGTGATTCTAAATATTCTCCATTTACCGTGACGGAACGCGAGAGCTACTTTAAAGCGGGAAAATCAAAACGAAAGATTACTGATGTAAAGTAGGGGAAAGGGGCGGGGCTTCCAGTATGTCAGTTAATATTGGAGAGCCCAAAACACAACTGTCAATCATTTTCGGATACTTTTTGGATATTTTGGAGTGATAACTCACGCCAGCATAGTCTGAAGGTTAAAATGTATAAATGTTGGCAGGTCTGCAAATGTCTCTCAGTAAAATAATTTGGCTCACATTTCCAAAATTGGCTTTTTGATTCAGCTTTGAGAAGCACCAGGTGAGTGACATTGCATGAACTCACCTCTGAACCACCTTGAGAGGATGCAAATATCACGCAGGGCTGGTAATCGATAAACTGAGCTCAAAGCAAACCCATTTAATATGATGAAAGAGGAGTAAATACGGCAGTCAAATTTCATTACTGCAAGTGCTTCACTGGAATGTAAATGTCCACACGCTGTTTGCATTTCCCATCTGGGTACGTGCTTCACTCATATGAGCTGCATGTGTTAAAAATTTATGTTTGACTGAAGAAGGATGAACTACATGCTTACATGGCATCCTCTTCTTCCACCTGGCCAGGGTAGGGATGGCTGAACACAGAGATTGCTGCATGCGAGGGAGAAAAAAAGAGAGGAAAAAAAAGACTGGATTAAATGCATGTCCAATTCACATTCACACAACGGTGGCCTGAGCCACGTCACGAGCGAGCAGGGCAGCCGGCCTGATGAACCCTCGCTGGATTTATGCCCTGTTTCAGGCCCGAGTGAGTCCACCAGCTACATTTGAATGATTGCATCTCCCTTTTCCCTTATTGACTGCTGGGTCTGCATTAATCTTGCCTACAGGCAGACGGTGAATCTCAGCCACTGGCCCAGTCTGGCACTGCTGCTGAAATAAAAGGCTGGAGCCTCTGTCCTGCTTTATTCACTTCAACCTGGCTCTCAGCACCACTAATTACAATTCCTGACGCTGCACTGCATCCTGACAGGGACAGAAGATAAACACTGCCCCCTGGCTTAGAACAAGGGAAATGCACAGTAAAATCAGGAGACGCGAATGAAGACCGAGGCATCAAACCATAGATGATGTCACATTTATAAACCAAGCCAGAAATGCTGAGCAATTCTCCTTAATTTACCACTGAAATATCAAATCACCCCATAACACTTTATGTAGCAATTTAAGTCACCTCTTTGGCCACTCCAGTGCACGAGACTTATTCATGAATAGTTAAAACTTACAGAAATGTACAGAGCATTGCTTATGCCTAACTAATGGCGCTTTTCCTTTCAACAAAACAGTGCAGCACCACTGGGCTCATCATCAAATCCTAAATTAGAACTATACGTTTCCTGTTCCTGTTCCTATAACAGTAGCTGCAAAAGTAGGAGGTGTTTGTCTGGAGGTTGTCAAGTGACTAGTTATACTCTTTGAAAAAATGAAGTAACAGCATAAAGTCTGTTTTAGTGACGGGCTCCCAAACAGAGGGGTGCCAATAGATTTTTCTATAGTCAAAATACAGGGAAGCAAACTTTTACATAATGGCAATGTGGCACTGAGATACAGTCGGGGGTGCCAATACTTCAATCTTTGCCGAAATTACAGAGTAGCAAACTTTTAAGTGATGGCTGAATGCCAAACAAATACAGTCAAGGGTGCCAATACATTAATTGTTATTGAAAGTACAGAGTACCAAACTTTTATTTAATGGCTATATGGCACACAAATACAGTTAAGGGTGCCAATACTTTGATTGGTAGTAAGAAAATACAAACAGGAAAAACATTATACTTTAATCTGTGGTGAAAATACAGAAGGGAACAGAGAGAATACAGTCGGGGTGGCAATACTTTTAATCCCTAGTGACGACACAGGGCAGCAAACTTTTACTTGGTACCCAAATACAGTGGAGGGTGCCAATATTATTAGTGACACCGAAAATAAACTGTAACAAACTTTTATTTGATGGCTGTGGCACCCAAATACAGCGTGCCAATACTTCTAATCTTTATATGAAAATACTGAGTGGCGAACTTTTAATTAATGGCTGTATGGCATCGAAATACAGATGGGGTGCCAATATTTTATTTGTTAGTAAAAATTACAGAGTACCAATCTTATTTAACAGCTGTGTTGCAGCCAGATACAGGCAAGGGTGACAATACTTCTAATCTTTAATCAAAACAAATTTATTTAATGATTCAGTGGCACTAATATTGACAATAACGTTACTGAAAATACTTTTATGAGTGGCTACGTGGCGCTAAAATACAGTCGAGGGTGCTAATACTTTACCCGTTGTTTTGAAAATACTTATGCAAACGTATGTGAAATGGCTACATGGCACCCATATAGCGGGTGCCAATACTTTTCATCTTTAACCTTTACTGAAAATACAGCGTAGCGAACTTTTATGTAATGGCTGCACGGCACCTAAATGCAGTCAGGGGTGCCAATACTTTCACTTTTTGTCAAGCAAACTTTTACGTAATAGCTACATGGCACTGGAATCGAGTCAAGGGTGCCAATATTTTATCCTGCGGTTAAAGAATACAAAGCATGTGTCATATAGTAGTGAACGGGTTATAATACACATGTTATAATGCATGCGGTATCGGACTCACTGTACTGCTGCGGCTGCTTGCTGGCTGGGAGTGCGGACCTCAGGATGAAGTTGTTGAGGCTGTTGAGGTAGGCCGGCATCGTGTGATGGCCTTCAGGGTTATACCACACCTGCAGGGGTGGTTAATAACGTGTCTTATAACACCAGGAACGCTCACAGAATCACAGTTTCTCAATTTGGACATCATTCTGACCTACCATCACAGAAAGGTGAAATCTAACAACGACAGAATCTTTTCTAACCGCTGCTCATGCTGCGTCACAGGGCAATGTGACACACTCTGGGAAAAGCGCTCTACGCCCTCTTCCACATACTGTACATGAGCTCACAGACACTAACGAATGGCTAGTGTCGCTGTGATTGACGTGGGAGAAAGAGCATGCCTTTACCACACAGGCACACCGGATTTTTTTGCTCTCTCAGATTGGATTCGAACTCGTGCTCTCCGGACTATAACAGGGCAAAGCCACTGGAGTATGAGGAAGAGGGCCGATAGCGAGTTCCTCTAGCTGTGTTACACCGCACTGCATGAGCAGCCGTTCAGAAAATCTGATATTCACCGTATCACTTTTAATCTTTATAACAATACTAAACTTTCTAGATCCCATAATATACACTGTATATACTGTACATACAGTAGAAAATAAAATACAAACTATCATATGAGAAAGACTCAAGCCTATGAGATTAGTTAAATACAAAGAAATGCGTTTTAAAGTTGGTGATCATAAATAAAAACATGAGAAAGACAATCAAGAAGGGAATGAGGACACAAAAAGGGATGCGGAAGGATAAAATATTATATAAACGTAGTAATAAAAAATACAATATTTCACTAAGCGAAAAAGTTCAGTGAACGCTAAAAGTCAATGAAATGAGCAAACTAAAAAATTCAATTCGATTCAATCTGTTACCAATCCTTTCATAGACATCATCTGTCCCGCATGATCATCGCGCTCATTTGATTAATGATGTTTTGTGCGAAAAAAAGCAGCCACATTAACCACATTGGATGAAAACTGATGAGTCAAACTTAATTTGAAAAAATTTTATACAGAAATAATATGACATAAAATGTTAGCAAAGTGAATCCAATTAGAACACTGTTAACTAAACAATTTTTACAAGTTTTCAATCATGTAACGCAGTGCAGCAAAGAACCCCGTACTGTACATGTGTGTGTTAAGCCACGCCACCATAAACCATCCACTGCTCTTTAATTCGCCAGTCTGTGTCTGTGATTTATTACCTTCGTTAATGTCCTGTTCTTGGGAACATCCGAAACGTCCATTTGGAGATTGTTTGGAAGGGGGTTCCCAAAGGACCAGCCTCCATACCTACACACACACACACACACACACACACACACAGAGTTTACTCCTTCCAGATTAAATAGGTCAGGGCACTACAGTGTGCACTTTTGCACATTGATTTCTCATTAATTAGCCGCCATGCTCAGTGGTGTTTTCTCCTCTGGGTCCCACCATGCGTCTGTGATTTGTCTTTGTTATTTTGTTATTCTCCCTGCACCTTTTACGCCACATGAATAATGTATGACTTATAACTGTTTTTGTGCATAATAAAGAGTTTCAATGCAACGAGCAATTTCTCGAACTCTTTCCACATCACAGGAAAGGCCAGAAGGTCAGCTAGGCAACAGCAAGACGAGAGTTCCCTCTCGCTATACCTGATAAATATACCTGGTTATTACGTTTACGCACTTTAATCACCTTGCTATTTTAATTCTTTTTCACATTTTTATGCTTTACTTCAGACTCTGCATGTGTGTATTTATTTAGATGATGAGTTCAAATATCAACAACCTTTTTCCAAAATGCAAAATTGTTGTCCTCGTCGATTATGAAGTGTCACGTCTTAAAACGCAAACAGTCTTTTTTTTTGCCATAAAAGAGGACACATGACACATTTATGACATGGTTATGTCAGTCTTATGACTCCGGGTTAAAGTAAAGCGCTCTCAGGTCTTTTAGGTGAGGTGCATCGCTCCTAACTTGCCTGTCCTGGACAAAGTCGTTAGCGGTGGTGAGAAGGTAACTCTCGACGTTGATGTTGCTCAGGTTGTAGACCGTTTGAGACGAGGGATTGATTATATGAGGCGGGTCGTAGCCAGGGTTCGGACATGTCTGAAACGGAACATTTCACCCGTTTATTTGTATTTAATTAACACCAAATTGGCATCATCACAACAGTTAATCACTTAATAAATAAAGCAATAAAATGGAATATGAATAATAATGGCTCAGACGTACCTGGGTAAAGTTCTCGCATTTGCATGTCTCAAACACAGATGTGGGATTTCCTCCAGAGGTCCACTGATCTGACCCTGACGTGCCTTTCTGGTGACACAACCTGTGAAAAAAAAGGGCAAAACATTCCCATAAAACCCCACACTTCCCATCGAGGACGTCCACTGTCCTGATTTTGTATCTCATTATTTCATGAAATTCTGCTGTCCATTTTATTTTAACTTCATTATTCCTTGCAACTTGATATCTCATTATTGACGTTATCACTTAATATCTCATGATCTTTCTCATGATTACGCTGTAATTTCAATCGACTCATTCTTCCGACTTCATAATTAGTTATTACACGATATAAAGTTATTTCAAGTTATCTTGTTATTTCAACTTACTATCTCATTATTTTGACTTAACCCATTTTATTTTCATTTTTCTTCTTGTCTCATTATGTTTTAAGTTATTATCTTGTTATTTTTCCTCACTATCTCATTATTTTGCCATCATTACTCATTATTTCCAGATATGACTATTTCATTATCTTATTTCAATTTAACGTCTAGTTTTTTCCGACTTACTTAATAGTTTCAAGTTACTGTATCATTATTTCGATGTTATTATCTTGTCATTTTGACTCACCAGCTCATTATTTTGGCTTAATTGTTTGTTATTTCAAGATTTTTTGACTTTAATATCAAGATGTCATGAAATAAGATAAGATATGAGATGTTATCTCATTCTTTCAAGTTTAACGTGAGACAAGATCTTGTTATTTCAAGTTATCAAGTTTTGTTATTTAATATCTCAATTTTTTTTATTGTTATTTTGGTAGATATTGTTATTTCTGCGCTATAAGCTTGTAATTTCAACTCACAATCTCATTATTTTTGACTTAATAGCAAATCGTTCAAGATATTATGCTATTTTGACTGAATATCTCATTATTTCAAGAGCGTATGTTGTTATTTTTGGCTTAATATCTTGTTCTGTCGCCTATATTCTGATATTTATCCAGAAAAGAGGACGTGCTAACGGAATACGCTGTGTTACGGGAGAGAGGCTTTTATCAAGCTGGAACCCAACACATGTATTAGTGAACGCTCTCTCTCACACACACACACACACACACACACACACACATTCAAGCATGTTTAAGAAGGACACAGAAGGTCGAGTGTGCAATCGAATGCCGCTCCTCTCATCACACTTCACTGTCAGATGCCGTGATTATCATTCAGATTTGAAACCAGGCACCTTGATGTGACCTTGCAGACTTAAATCTAAAGAAAAGAACTCTAAAGTATGGAGATCTGCCTGAACATGAGACTCGAGTACTACATTCTACTGTATGCACACGAAGTCAGATGGATTCAACCAATTAAAGTCAGACGGGTTTAATAAATATTGATGCATGCAGATTATCTGCAGCATCTTCTCTTGAATCCTGTCGCGTTTCAACATACGAGCTTAGTAAACGTTCACCTGAATGCTCGGTATGCCACACTCTGCACCAAAATTAGCATTTTTTTTCCAAGAAATTCTTTAGGATACTGAGAACACAGAGAGGCTTTCTGCATTTTAAAAATACGGCCCAGTATCCCGCAGAACAGATTTTTGCGAATATTTACACACGACTTTACTAAAAGACTGATAAACAGGAACAGTATTAGGAATGACGGATTTATGAGGCGCCTTTTAATATGCACTATTAACAAAGGTTTAGAAATAATTTTGAACATGTTATTTTAGGGCTGCATATTTGAGCTGACGTTTAGAGACCCACGTGTGAGAGTGAGATCTACTCACGGGCTGTCGGGGTTACCCATGCAGTAGTGATCTATGCCAGGATATGACATCATGGAGTCCACCAGGTAACTGGAGCTGGACTTCTGATTACTGTAGAGAAAAAAAACTATCCTGAACATCATCACTTATATAACACAAGGCAAAGTGAGGCAAGTGCTGGAGGTTTACAAAGCTGTGAACACAGATCAGGGTGTCGGAGGATCCGATCGCACACTGAGGTGTGCTGTTACAGGAAAATGATGTTTACGTAACGTTTACGCAATGGGACTTCAGTGTCGGTGCGTTTTTGTAACCCTCTGAGGTGAAGCTGTAACTTGAAGCCTACCTGAAGAAGCTGTACTGTTGGCCAGAGTCGTACATCGCGGGCGTCAGCTCCATCTCGGGGAAGTACTGCAGGTCGCTCTTGATGGAGCCGAAGCCCATGGCGGCGAAGACGAACAGCACCGGGAGCAGAACCTGAGAGATCAGACCTTTCCAGTTCCTTCTGGTGTGATGAACACGTTTGATGAGCATGGCCATCACCTGCTGAGCCTTCAGCGCCAAACCGCTCACCGTGGCGTTCCCTGTGAGACCTGTGTGGAGCGAGGAAGACGATACACACCTTACCATTCAGGATGTTTAGGTAAATAAACGTTGGATGGAATGTTCTCATTTGTGACTTTTTTATCATTAATTGGTGACTTTTTTTTCATGAAGTTGTGATTTTTTTTTTACATTTTAAAAATTTGATTTTCCTAATTTGTTTTCATAAATTTCCAAAAACTTTCTCCTCTTAAATTTGTGACTTTGTTGCAGAAATGTGTGACATTTGTCTTAAATTTGTGACGTTTTCTTGAAAATGTGTGACTTTTTTCCATAAATTTGTGACTTATCCTCATATATATTTTCCCATCAATATGTTCCTTTTTTTCTCCCAAACATGACTGTAGAATGTCAGTAAAGATCAGAGTTTTCCCTAGCACCCCTCCCCAGCTCTGTACGTTTTCGTTACCTACAGTGACCCAGATAGACCATCTTAGTGATCAAGGGTCACTAAACTAAATAATAACAAGCACTAAACACAAGCTCACTGAACTAGTCTCATTTTAACTTTCACCAAGCAACTCATTTCAGGATTTTCAGTATTCACATTCCCAGTATTTACTTCACCATAATTTAAATAGAGTATTTTTTATGCTTTAAGCCGAGTCCTAATTGGGTTATTGAGTGTTGTGATGGCATGAAGGTAACATGGTGTGGAGTTAGAAGCAGGAAACACTGACTTGCTCTCTCTCCGAAGTACATGCTGGAGTTCAGGTCGTCGTTCAGGCTGTCTTGGGAAGCGTCTGTGTCCAGCTGTGAGTTGGACACCGTATACGGCCGACTCTCCTCCTCACGATCCACACTCTCTCTCGTCAACTGCAGGAAGACCTGAAGAAGCCACAGGCATCCAAGTCAAATCCAGGTTATAGATGTGCTTACTGTTACACTAACATATACAGTATGAATGAATTTATTCCTCTGAGTGTGTGTGTGTGTGTGTGTGTGTGTGTGTGTGTGTGTGTGTACTGCATACATGTCTGTGCTTTAATAATACACCACAAACACACATTATTTAATCTCACCGCTTTATTGTAGCTGATCGGCTGCATGCCTTATTTCCTGCTTTATTTGATGTTGTGTATTTTCCTTGATTTCGGCTTTATTTAATCCGACCGCATTCTCTTATTTATTCTCATAATATTTTGCCTCCGGTTCTGATTTTTAATACTCTGCTATCAATATGAACGTTCGTCTATAGCACTGAATTCCTGAGAGAAGTTTCTGAGAAAATCCATTTCGGATTTATTTATTTATTTATTTATTTATTTATTTTTGTTTGCTTGCTTGTATTCGTTTGATTAAGCTCTTCTTCTTTTTATTGATTTATTTCTTTGTTTGGTTGGTTAGTTGTTTATTTACTTTGTTGATTTGTTTTGTTTTTCATATTTGAGTTTAGTTATTTCGTTCTTATTTATATATTTGCATATTTACTTGTTGTTTGTTTTAGTCCTCTGTTTTACTGTTCTCTCATACTGATTGTTTGTTTGCTAGTTCAGTACTCAGTTTGTTTATTTATTTGTTTGTTTTAGTCCTTCAGTTTTAGTCGTTTTTATTTGTTGTTTGCTCATTATTTAAATCTCACTGGTCTGTTTGAGATGTTGATCAGGTGAAGTTCCTGCTTTATTGAATGCTGTGTGTTTAATTACTTTAATTACCATGCTCTGTTATTTATTTATTCATATATTTGTTCATTTATTATTATTATTATTATTATTATTATTATTATTACTACTACATTTTGCTGCAGTTCTGCTTTTTTTTTTGTGGTAACGTGCATGGTCCGTCTGTAGGCCCTGATTTACTAAAGAGTAGCATGAATGTATGAGGAGTGTATATGAGTGTGTGTTTATTTATCCGTGTGTGTGTGTGTGTGTGTGTGTCTCACCTCCTCTAGCGTGGTGTCGGAGATGCCGTAGCAGCCCAGCTGTAGCGCCTCCAGGTTGCGGTCCAGGCCACTGAGCAGCGAGCGGTAGCCAGATGCATTGTGGGAGTTGTAGACAGGAAGAGAGTAGACGATATCTCCCACCTCTGCCTCCTTCCGCTGAGCCTCGGGCAGGTGAGAGTGGACGAACGATTTTACCGTCTCAATGTCAAACTTATCCTCTGCATCTGGAGGGAGGGCCTGAGGAAATCGGAGACGTTCCCATGGTGATTTCGTTTTAGGTGTTGCATGTGAGAGTGTGTTGTAAGTACACATGGCGAGCACAAAAGTGAACACGGTGATGATTAATACCGTAAAAAATCTAGCAGTTCTTCCTTTGCTCATGGCTGTCCAGTTTAATTTAATGTACTTATGTTGAACTTTAGTGTAATTGGTTTAGAATTTTTTTTTTTAATCGACGTATAATAATAACTCCAGGGTTCAGAACTGTTTGTGCTAAAAAGTAAAAACTTTTGTTGGCAGTCAGGGACGTAAACTTCAGGCTGTAATATGAATCGATTCATAAAGCAAACAATTCAACATTTGACGATACCACTGAATCTCCTATATCGCTATCTGATTCGATTTGATTGAATTCACAAGACAACGATTTGGTATCTTGTGACATCACTGAATCTGCTACGATGCGATTCCATTTGATTCAGGCAACAAGGTGATATTTGACAATACCACTGAATCTGCTACAATGTGATTTGATTCAGTTCATGAGGAAATGACTCGATATTTGACTATATCACTGAACCTGCTATGATATGATTCAGTATGATTTAATCCATAAGGAAATTATTCTGTATTTGACGCTACCATTCAATCTGCTAAGATCCGATTCAGTTCGATTCATAAAGCGAACGATTAGATATTTTACAATACCACTGAATCTGCTTTGATACAATCCGATACGATTCAATCCATAAAGCAAGGATTCAGTATTAGAAGATACCGCTGAATCTGTTACCACGCAACTTGATTTGATTCATAAGGCAACGATTTAATATTTGACAACACCACCAGTACATTTGTCAACAGTAGCCTCTGACCAGCTTCCTTCAGAGTCTCTGGTTGGACCTGGTGTTAACTCTTGAATGATGATAACATAGAGAAGGTCTATTTTAAAGATCATCTGATTTTTTCCCCACACCGGTTATTTATTCATTTTCCAGTTGCTGCTTTGATTCATTGAATCATTAAAATCGATTCATTGAATCAAAATTTGACTGCTTAATACAGGTTCTTGCTGGTTCCAGATGGACATAAAGTTGCACCGTCATGTTTATTCCTGTCGAGTGCAGACTTTTCCCCCATGCTGCCTGTAATATATTTGAGTATATTTCAGAGCTGTACAGCGCAGTACCTTCTTAGTCAGTGTGAGCTTGTATCCACGAGCCAGCTTGTCCTTCAGGTAGTACGGAGATCCGCAGCATTTCAGGCCTCCACGCTCCAGGAACGCGATGCGATCACTGAGGACCTCAGCCTCGTCCAGGTGATGTGTGGACAGGATGATGGTACGACCTGAGCACACACACACACATAGAGTGAAGAGAAGACATTTAAAGGTAAAGCGAGATATCTGATATCTCATTTCTGTCTCGGAGGATGTAATTAACACAGAGCCGTGAGTGCTAAGCACATGACAGATTTCTACATCTGCTGAGGGATTTTCCTTCTACTTCTTTTTAATTAAATCCTGAAGTAGAAAAGCTCTCCACAGCGATAATGAAGATCTGCAGAAGAACCTCACCGTTCTTGTGCTGGAGGACGATGTCCCAGATGCCGCGGCGTGAGCAGGGGTCCACCCCGGTGGTGGGTTCGTCCAGGACCACCAGCCGAGAGCCGCCGATGAAAGCGATGGAGATGGAGAGCTTCCTCTTCATGCCGCCGGACAGCGTCCCGACCCGCTTGTGACGGTGAGCGTACATCCCCGTCTCCTCCAGAATCCTGCGGTGATAGAATACAGGCTGTAATGTATTTTTATCATTCCTTAACCTGAGGCAGATTTGGAAGGTTTACGTACTTTCGCACTTGCTGCTGCAGTTCCTGCTTGCTCCAGTGGGGGGCCTTGATGTGACCGTAGAGCAGCAGGTGCTCCTCGGTGGTCAGGTGGTCGAAGTGGACGTCGTATTGCATGCACACTCCCAGCTCTTTACGCACGTCCTTCGTAAACGACTGCATGTCTTTCCCGTAAACCTCGATCGAACCGGAGGATGGGGCAAACAACCCGGTCAGGAGGGACCTGCAGCAATGGAGAGATTTTGTTGAAAAATTATAATGACGCATTCTATCAGCCATAAAACACTCAGCTTGCTAAGCATTAACTGCTTTGAGGCAGAAAAAATACAACATGGTGTATTTGCTAAGCTCAAGCTCGAGAGTTATATAATGCCTCAGAAGTTTACTATAAACTACACAGTCAATTAGACGCTGGTTACGAACTCAGACGCACACACACTAGGAGTGTATATGAGTGTGTGTTTGTTTAATCGCCTCCCATGTGTGTATGTGCAGGCAAGTAAGATAAACAGAAGAACTTAAGGAAGGAAATTAAAATTTCATTTATAGAGAGAAATATATTTTTATTCCTATGTTATGTTCTGCACAAATTTAGCTTTCACTCCACGCATTCACGGAGGTCAGCGCCATCTCCTACATGGTGGTGGTTTTCCCGGCTCCGTTGTGCCCCAGCAGTGCGGTCACGTGACTCTGGTAGAAGGTCAGGTTCAGGTTTTCGATGGCTTTCCTGTCGCCGTACGTCTTCGTCAGGCCTCGCAGCGAAACGCCAACCGGCAGCTCCGTGAACTCCTCATCACTGTAAGAGTGCAAATCACCCGTACCTGCAGAGAGAGAGAGAGAGAGGGAGAGAGAGGGAGACAGAGGGAGGGAGGGAGAGAGAAGAGAGAGAGAGAGAGAAAATGTTCTTTTGCTTTTAAGATGGAAAACATCCAGTATAACACAGATTCATATTCGATGTCTGTCAAATGCATGCATGAGGGCGGGTTCTGGTACCTTTGCTTTTCTCTTTGCCGTTTCTGTGGCTCTCCTGCATCATGTTGGAGAAGAGGAGTCCTCTGCCTGCTTTCTTCTGCGCTCTCTTACTGCAGCCGAACACGTCGGCCCAGAACGACGGCATCACGGGGAAATACCACGGAGCAGCGATACCGTACTTCCCTGAGAGTAAAAAGGAGATTAGTAAATTAAACATCGGAGCTGAAATTCTGAGGCGTGTGAGCCGAGCTGCGTTCACGTACCTGGGAAGACCATGCGGACGTAAGCACCAAGCAGGAAGTAGATAACCGAGTCGACCAGGAGGAGCCAGCAGAGCAACCCGAACGACGCCATGTCTCCGGCCACAGGAGAGAGGTACACGTTGTTCCACTGGATACCTGAAAAGAAACAAACCATCAGCGCTATCACTTCTGCTCACTTACAACAATTATAACGTGGTCTCATGTTTGATCTGTACTTACCTTCTTCCTTTTTCTCATAGCGGGTGATGTATTGACTGGCGTAACTGAAGCACGTTGGAGAAAACAGGCTCTGGAAAGGAACAAAAGAGAAGAGAAGACACATGGACACGAATTTCTCCAAAAATACACACACGGAGTATGAACAGAAGTATCGATCGACTTGCTCTTGCCGAGCTCGAAATACAAAAATGCACGTAGCAAATGAATAAAATCACGTTAGCCACTAGCCCTAGCTAAAACAGTTCAACAACAAGGATCAATCAGCTGACTATCCTCTGTCATTCACCAGCTTCCTATCCAATTATGTAACAAGTGAACGCCTTAAGTGTATAAACTGTGCACATGTTTAAAAGTAGAATAGATTTAGTCAAGCCATTTGAAAACATAGCTAATATACAAAACACAATCTGTAATTCATAAACTGCTCATAAATGGTTTACTACTTAACGTACCAGCATGCCCTTGGCGAAGAAGGGGAGGTTATCCTCCAGGCACATGACCACGATGAAGGGGAAGAAGCAGATGACGTAGATGAGGCTGCCGCTCAGCCCGGCGATGTTGGTATTGTCGAAGAAGGCGCTGATGAGGAAGCTTATGGCCAGGACGCTCAGGGCGTAATCACTCAGGTAGAGGAAGAGGAGGAAGCCGTTACTGTTGGGAAGAATGGCGCTGGATTTCAGGATGATGGTCAGGATGATCACAGTGACCATGAGGAACGCAGCGCTCTCGATGAACCAGGCCAGGAAATGGCTGAACGGATTCACGCCCATCATCTTCATGTACTGTGGAGAAAATACGCTTCATTTCAGCTTCTGGGCATGAACGCATGAGCTATAATTAATATTTTGTTTTCAAACGACAAGAATATAAAGTTCATGGAAGATAGCGGAGTGCAAAAGTTTGTATATCCTTACTGAAGATAATGAAAACAAAATTGTATTGACGGTGTGTGTAGTCACCTCATGCAGACGGAGCTCTTTCTCATGGACGAGCTTCTTGACGAAGTTAGCGACGAACAGCACCCAGCTGATCATCAGGACGAGCGGGAAGGCGAAGGTGATGCTGTTGAGGTATCTGAGAGAGGTGACAGAGAGAGAATGTGGAATAAGTAAGCGACAAACACTCAACAAAAACACGTCGAGGCAGGGTTACTGTTTCCAACCTGATGCTGATTATTTTCCAATAAGAGCAAGTCCTGAAATGTTTTATTCCTGTCAGTTTACATTCACGCTAACACAGGACGAGCTGTTGTAGCTTTTCGCTTGGGGGTGTGGCCTGTTTTATTGTGCAAATAAGAAGCAGTAGGACACAAAACGTATAACCGATCATACAATTTATACACATCACTGTTGTTTTAAACGTGATTTGCATCTCACTTGCCGGTCACTGTACTTTCTTCATTTTTGGAATAGATTTCCAAACCACGCTAGCTGTACTCAGCTACTTACACTCACCGACGATCACGGATACTTCCTTCCAAGCCTTATCTTCCTTCGTAAAGTCTCTACATGCTTAAATAGAGGTTGTACGTGACAGGATAAGATGAAACTACACCAATAAGTTCTTCTTTCATTTTTTTTCTGAATAAAAGAGTCAATTGAACTAATTGCAGGTAGCTAACGCTTCACGCGCCACAGAGTCATTTGAGCCGATCGTTTGGATTTGTCATTTTGCTGCTAGAAAATCTCGATTCAAATGCCGCTTGCAGTTTACGCTGAAGCCGAGTCTCCATGTCATGTATGAATACAGAAACTGTGAACTTAATCAAGTAATTTGTTCGACAATTACATTTTTTTTATTTATTTAAGAACATCACGCTGTACTTTGGATCTGTTTTCTTTTTTTTTTTTCAAAAACAAATTAGTTAGATGAAACTGCACAACAATGTTTTTGAAAAGTCTTGCTTCCTGTTGCTGATTGTGACAGGTACCTACTGGGTTGCACAAATATAGTTTGGGTTTTACTGCATCACGTAGGAACTCTGAGAAATAGACATTTATATGTTT